>JANHFX010026502.1:5881-57494 GCA_027560015.1 Chloroceryle amazona | reverse complement strand
GCAGAGAAAAGCATCAGCTTCAGAGTGAATTTTTCTCCTGTGCTTCAAGAGATTATCACAGAAACAAAGTACATGGAACAACTAGGGTTTCCAGTCCCAGAAACAGCAAGATATGTGGCATTACAGCAAGACCAGTATCTTAGGTAAGGCTGTAACAATATCTGCTCACATACAGACAGCTACTCACGTGGCAGTGTTTCAAGTGATTTCGCTCCAAACCAGAATTGGCCCCATATCATCAAATTTTGGAAATATGAGAGCACTTAGTGACTATTTTTTTTTAAGGGTAAAATTACTAATGGCTGTGTTGCAGTAATAAGCTTTTCTGTCTGCATCCTTCACCCTGTAGGACTATGTCATACAAATGAACATCTCATCAAATCTGAGAAAAAAGAAGGAAAGCAATTTCTTTTGCAGTGAATTATTAGTGCCATTTAGATTTTAGCTCACATTTAAACTCACTGCTGCTTTCTTCTTGTGCAGTTTTGGGTAAGTCACTTTTGCCTGAATTATCCCAGACCTTTAGCACACAGGTATGCTGATGAGATTTGAAAGTTCACTTACATGCTTCAAACTGAGGCTGTCTTTAAAACTTTTTCTGAGTTGGGGCAGGAGAGGTTTGTCTAACTGCTGTTGGAACCATATGAAATTACAGCAAACTTTGCTTTGTCTGGAAGTCTGAATGGAATGATGAAAGTGATCTGCTCTTTGGTCTGAGTTCAGAGCTGTATTTCCAGAAAATAATTATGTTTGGGTTTTGTTGTGTTTCTTACACTACTTAGATATACAAATAGATTGAAAACCGTGCTGGATCACTATGACAAATTGATGGGATCACTGAATGAAGCAGAAACTAAACTTCTCAATGACCATATTCAAGAACTCTGGAGAGTATTCAAATCGGGGCACAGAAGACTCAATTGGAACTGCTTAGGTAATGGAGATACTATTTTCTAATGACCTTAGATACTAATTTTCAGTTAAAAAAATCTCTTTGATTCTGCACTCTTAGTTTTTATGTCCTATGACAGCAATATATCCCTAAATGGTGCATCCTATTGCTGTGGTCAGAGCCAGTAGGTTAGACATTGATCCAGGAGGCTATCTCTTATGTTTTTATTATATTTAAAACACTGAGTGGAAATAGAGACCCTTAGATAACAGCTGTAATGGACCTAGGTGAAGGATTAGATGAGAAATCATCTGATCTGTCTTTCTGCAGAGCCTCAGTTCATTCTCAGAGATAAATCATGTTTGGTTTTGGTAGTTTCGATGCATTGGTGAACTATTTGTTAAATTAAAAAAATCCAAAGCACAAATGGTTGTGATTTATTTCAAGGTGTTGGTGACTTTATTGTCCGATGTACAGAAGCCATCAGGAATTTTGAATCGCTCGTCCATCAGATTCATCGTCATTCTGAAGACATAAACAACAAACTGCTGGTCATAGAATCAACAAATCTCTTTAAGTTTCCTCTATCAAAAAGTGGTGATGAGCTTCCTAGTAAGTCTTTATATTTTCATTTCCAAGCTCTGTGATGTTTTATTTTGCTCTGTCTGCTACTTTGCAACTTTACTTGCTAAGATCAACCCTTTTAATTGCTATCCAAATTAGTTACGTTAGTATTTCATGGTGTGACAGAGAAAGCACAAGCAGAGCTTCAGTATCCTAAAGCTGCCAGTGTCAGTGAAAGAAACATAAAGATGAGTGTACAAGTAGGTCACTTGACTTATGTCTATCTGGCTTTGGATCACTTTCCTCTTAGTTTTCTTTGATTTCCTTCCCCTTCTTGTATGCAGTAGTGTAGTCTTTAGAGTGGCAGCCTGAATGGAGTGTCAGCTCCCTCCTGGGGTATGGGCACTTAACTGGTTTCCTCAGATGGAAATTGCACTGTGGTGATTATCTCCCAGGTCTCCTTATCACTTCAGTCAGTGAGTGGGTGATGGATCAAATGTTTTTCAGTGCTTTGTAAGCCTAAAAATGTTACTTTCACATCTAATGGTTGCTATTAAATAGTTGAATCCATATAAAATCAAAGGACTGAAATATTAGTAAATTAAACATTAATAAGTGAATATATTTGTTGTCAATATACCAGCTCAATTTCACGTTCACAAATAAACCCCAGCTGCTTATTATGCATATGCAAGTCTGTTAAGTCTTTTGCAGTTAATAAAGCTATTTTTTTTGTATCTTTTGCAGAAGCAAAAGAATTTTTTGAGTACATGAAGTGTGAAAGAGCAAAGGATGTGGCACACATGGTTAGAACTTACTCTGCAATTCCACAACTGCTCGTAAGAGTGGAAAGACGAGTCGCCAATACGAACAGTGGCAAATCACCAAAATTAACTTCCTATTACTCATACTGGGAAAATAGGATTTATCAGGTGTTGACAGAGTTAGTTGTGAAGTAAGTCAATTGTTTGATTTAACAGCTTTTTGGTCTTTCCTCTTCAGGTTTTCCTGGATCTGGTGATCACTGGGTACTCTGATACTCTGTCTGAACACCTCAGCGATTTGCAGTTTGAAACAGATTTGTATTTGTATTGCCTTTTTTTTTTTCCCTGTGAAGAATGGAAAACTGATAATAAGGCACAGGAGACCCCCAAATTCTGAGAAAATGGATATTGGCACGTTGTTGGCAGAAGAGAGAAATTAGATATGTTTTCTGCAGCGTGTGTAGCTGCATATCCCTGGTTTCTTTTTCAAATGAAGGTTTTGTTTTACTGAAGAATACGGTTTTGAGTACTTGGTGTCTGGGGTCCAGATGCATCCCTGTGGTGCAGGGGACACCAGAACAAGAGCAAAGGTTTGTTGGGTTTTGCTTTGCCTGTTCTGCAGCAGCTGGGGACAGGGAGTTTCCTGCAGCAAGGCATTACAAAGGCTTTTAAGTTAGTATTACAATAGAGCATTGCAGGCTTATAAAAGCTTCCCAGCCTTCTCCTCCTCTCATCATCCATATCCTTGTGATCCAGTCCATGCTCAGCTGACTTCATTGTGTTTCTTGGCTGGACTCTTTCACTGGAGCTGACCGTAGGCTCAGGGTCCTTTTGCATCAGGGCATCCCTGTTCATTCTTTCTGATAGCTTCTTTTAGCTGCTCCAGCTTTTGCATTAAATTGGTATTAGTGGGACACTTTTGCTCCAATACACATCACTGTTTCCAGCTGAAATCAGTGGTAGCTGCCTTCGGACAGATCTGCTTAACATATGAAAGCACACACCTGCTAACTGCAGTTACTGTTGGGCATTTCCATGGGGGCAGCACCTGCTTATTACAATCTTTGACAAGTTTTTTTTTCCCTTTCTCAGGAATTTACAGGCTTTTAATGCAGCTGTTTTAGCAAATGTGCCATTGTTCCAAACAGAAGCTATTTTATCTGTTCCCGAGATAATCTTGCAACCCGATGCCAGTGAGATTGACAAAATGATTGCACAAACTATCCGAGACTGTGCTGAGGTCACTAAGGTGATTTTTGATAAAGATTTACTTGTGATTATAATGGAATAATCTTGGTTTATGTTTGGGCAAGCAAAAATGTCAAAGGGAAGATTCATATTGCTTTATCTTGAACTAAAAATATTCAGTGCATTGTTCTAATTTTAAAGTCTGTCTTAATTTTACAAACTGCTGACAAAGGAAAAAAATGCCATAAAGCTTCATGCAATTTTTACTCAGGCAAAATATTTGTTACTTTTCAGCACTTTTGCCAGTTTAAGGACGTGATTTGGTTCTATAACTCAGCATACATCAGAAGGAAATGCTTTTCAGATTGCACTACGGATGTTGCTTTCTGATGTATCAATAAGCAGGTGGAATAGGGGCTGTGAGTGTCCTTCTCCATATCATGGCTCTCCTCAAAAGCAGCAGAAAAACCAGGGGAGGTTTAAGTTGGACATTAGAAAAAGCTAATATACTAAAGGGTTCTCAAAGACTGGAACAGGGTGCCTTGGGAGGTGGTTGAATTGCTATCCCTGGATGTATTTAAAAGCCATCTAGATACAGTACTCAAGAATGTGGTGTAGTAATGGCCCTAGTAGTGGAGATAATAGTTGGACTTGATCTTAAAGATCTTTTCCAACCATATAATCCAAATAATGATGGATTTCTTCACTGAAAGGATATTCAAGGCCTGGCCCAGGCTGCTCAGGGAAGTGGTGGAATCACCATCCCTGGAGGGATACAAAAGCCTTATAGATGTGATGCTGAGGGATGTGATTTAGTGGTGAACTTGTCACTGCTGGGTTTGCGGTTGGACTTGATCTTAAAGGTCTTTTCCAACCTAAAAGATTCTATGATTCTATGAGTGATTTGACTAAAACGACTCTACAAAGTAACAATTTTTCAACCCTGTCTTAAAAACTCTAGCATTTTGTACGATGGATGCATGGTACGTGTATTGAATGCCCTCCTCTGCACGTCAAGAAAGATGAAGTTACCACTTTCAGCTTTTACAGTGACATCTCCCAGAACCCTCTGATAATCGAACAGGTTGTTCTCATCACCCAGAATGTCCACAAAGCCCTGGCTTCTCTCAGCAAGTATTTGAATCAGTGGCAGAGGTACCACCAACTGTGGATATCAGACAAAGACATAGTCATGGAGAGGTTAGCTGCAGAAAAGCCTTCCTGTGTCACCTTAGATGAAGAATTGCAATTCTATATGAAGGTAGCTCAAGAAGTGACTCAACAACCCTTGATAAAAGATGAGCAGTTTATCAGGCTTCATCTGGCTCCTTTAGCCTGCACAGTGCAGGAGAATGCTAGAGGCTGGGTGGTTTCTCTTGGAAAGTTGCTTAATGAGTCTGCAAGAGAGGAACTCTTTGGTCTTCAGGAGGAGATTCAGGTAGGCGATTTCAGTTTGGTTTTGTTTATCACAGAGACTGAAAATGAATCTTCGTGTTACTGTGTTTGACTCATCATTGTCATTCTGCCTAACTGCCTTGTCAGTGTTGCTTCTGGAGATGATTTTTATTTTTTACAGAGATTATCACAGAGTCTTAAGACACCTCCCAATTCCCTGGAAGATCTCAAAATTGTCCTTGGCACAATTGCAGAGATGAAAGGCATGTCCTTCAGTGTGGAACTGAAATATTTGGACATCTGGGAGAGATACCGAACTCTTGCAATGTACAATATTCCGGTAAGTGCACATGTCATAAAATGTCTCAGATTTGAGCTAGGGGCACAAATGCCTCACATGAATGAATAGATGTTTTCCCTTTAAGAGATTTTAGAGTATTGCTGAGGTTAGAAGGGATGTCTGGAGACTGTCTAGTCCCAACACCCTTCTCAGAACAGTATCTCCACTTCAGAATGGATGTATTGCGTGTATTTAAATCTGATTCAGATCACTTAGTGCTGGGTTTGTGTTTTGCATTTTTATGTGAGGTCATATTCCTCCCTTTCTTGTGCCTATTTCTTATGAAAGATGTTACTTGTTTTGTTTTAGGTAGCTAAAGAAGAGCAGGAGATGGCTGACAAGATTAGGGAAAAGTGGGAGACTCTCTTCTTTGAAGCATCAGAAGTTGATCACAACCTTGGAGGCATAAAAAGAAAATTCACAAAGGTAATATTTGCAAATAGTGTTGGAAAAAAAAACAAACAAACTGGAGGGAAACCAATTTAAACACTGTTCTCTTTAGATTACACAGCAACAAACTGCGGACTACAGCAAAGCAATAGAAAGTTTCTTCCATAAATTCATGACCGAGGGGCCTGGTGCTGTTGGAGAAAATCTTGATAAAGGTAAATGGATTAATGTGCATAGAGTGATGTCTTAAAACTATTAGTCCTTGAATAATTCTTCAAATTTTATGTAAAACAAGCAAATTGTGCTTTCCTCATTAACATACAAACTGATCAACCAAGAATGTGTCATTTTTAGTACTATACATAATTATAACTTCAACAGACTATATGCAAATGCTGTCTTGTTTACTCCCCATGATCCTGGGATTGTTTCTCTAGAAAAATTCCTCTCCTCTCCCAGGACTGGAACTCATGGCTATTTTTGAAAAAGAAGTGGAAAACCTGGAAAAAATTCGTCAGGAACTGGGCAGTGTTGAGAAACTTTTTGAGTTGCCAATTACAGTGTACCCTGACTTAATGAAAGCACAGAATGATATGAGAGGTCTTAAGCAGATCTATGAAATTTATGAGTTACAAAGAGTAAGTATTGCACCGTGTATACACAGACTCACAGAAAAGATCCACGTGGGAGAGAGAAGAGGCTGCATTGCCCTCTAGTTACTATCAGCTCTGTTCTGGGCCTTTGCATTAAAAAAGCTGTGACCTATAATTAATTGCCTGTCACCATGAAATGATTTTAATGACATTAGTACAGGACTAGCAGTGTCTCCGTACTGGACCAAGCCCATATACTTACCATACAGGATGAGATCTCCATCCCTCCTAATAATTATTGGGTAGCATTTTACTGAACAAGCCTCCTGATCATTTCAATGGAACTACTTTTGGATGTAGTATGTGTACAGGTGACAGTGGGTATCTCAGACTTTAATTTCTGATTAAGTTGATTTTTTTTTTAATTAAAATACCCTGTAATATATTCTTAAGGATGCTTTTCCTGTTCTCCATATTTCCCTTTATTTCTGAAACAACTGGTTGTATTTGACTATGACTCTGTCTTGAAGGTGAATCTGTCTCTTCATGTGTTTGTAAAATGTTAGTACAATTACATCTGTGTCCTGATTGTGCTCTCTAGATCCTACTGTAGTGGAAAGATTTTATTTTAATTTAGTTTAATTTTGTCTGAAGTAAAAGAAAATATGATTTTTTTTTTCCTCCCGATGACCTTGTTCCCAGGCAGCTAAAAAGGAATGGTCTCAGACTCTCTGGATAAACCTCAATGTCCAGTTTCTTCAGGAAGGAATCGAAGGATTTCTTAAAGCCCTTCGAAAGCTGCCCAAACAAGTACGCAGCATGCCAGTAGCCTTTCACTTGGAAACAAAAATGAAGGCATTTCGAGACTCCATTCCGTTGCTGCTTGATTTGAAAAATGAAGCTTTAAGAGAAAGGTTTGCTTTGAGTTGTTTAAATCCATTTTCTATATATAGGAAGATTTTGTTATTTTTGTTAGAACTTTTAATTTTGGTTACTGGGGTCACGCTGTGGCCTGCAGCTTGAAACTTCACTTTCTGCTGAATGAACTTGTGTAATAGCTTGCAAGGTAACTGTGATGATCAGGATACTTTATGTATTCAAACTGCTAGTTCTTGTGTAAACAGGAGAGTGCTAAACGTGGTTTCATTGTTCTATATTGCATTGCAGTTGTTTTCATTGTTACTGCATCATGGTGGTGGGTATAATTGTTGACGTGTCAATTAAAACAGGCATTGGCAAGACCTTATGGAGAGAACAGGAACACGTTTTGAGATGGCAACAGAAACGTTCACTTTGGAGAATATGTTTGCTATGGAACTTCACAGACATGCAGATGTTATCAGTGAAATAGTTGGAACTGCTGTTAAGGAACTTAGCATTGAGAAGGTAATGTGAAAAATCTTAATAAAACTAAGACACAGATGACAGCAGCCTGTGTTTTATTTGAGATTTTATATTGGCATGACAGCAAGTTCAGCCATCTTCAGGGAGCTGCCATGATATAACTGATGGCAGCTGAGATGAATAGCTCTGTTAACCAGCTCACACACGGCACAGAATCCCAGCTGTCTTGGTTTTGGCAGCAGTGTATTGGATTTCTGCTATTACAATAAACAAGTCTGGCCTATGAAAAAGAATCTGAAGAAGGATTCATTCTGTTTCTATCATAATACTTTGAAATAGACCCTTCTTTATAAACAAGAGCTAGAAAATCTATGCAAAACAATTTGGCTGAACTAATGGATTTTATTTTTATGCTAAAATTACAGTTTTTGAAGAATAAAATGTGTTCCTTTTTATTCTCAAATGCAGGGTGTGAAGGACATAGCAGAAACATGGGAACACCTGAAATTCACTGTACAAATGTACTTCAAAGGCACTGAGAAGCGAGGCTTTATTCTGGGATCTGTAGATGAAATTTTAGACATTCTTGATGACAACAATGTCAATCTTCAGAGTGTTTTGAGCAGTCGATTTGTGGGGCCTTTTCTTTCAACCGTTCACCACTGGGAAAAAACTCTCTCATTGATTGGTGAAGTAATTGAGGTAGGGAGAAAAATGCTGGACTAAATAATTAATGCTTATTATTTATAATCATGGTTTTGTATATTTTTTTTTTCTTTGACGGTAACATTTGTGTCTTAGATCTGGATGGTGGTTCAGAGAAAATGGATGTACCTGGAGAGCATCTTTATTGGTGGAGATATCAGATCACAGCTTCCAGAGGAAGCCAAAATATTTGACAGCGTAGACAGGATATTTAAAAAGGCAAGTAACTGACTTGACTTGTGATCAGCATAATTATTTATTGCATTTTGCTTCCAGTTTCTTAGTTTGCTGTAGTCTTCTGTGTTATTTGTAACACTGAGAATGGTATGTTATCATGAATTGACTGGGAGATGGGGGGACCCAGGAACTTTGTTGTTTTACTTTACTTTCTTTTCTCCCTATGTAGATAATGGATGAAACTGTAAAAGAGCCAACAATTAAAAAGTGCTGTGAAGCTCCAAATCGTCTCTTAGACCTCCATCATATAAATGAAGTGCTGGAGAAATGTCAGAAGAGCTTGAATGATTATTTGGATTCCAAGAGAAATGCTTTCCCGAGATTTTTCTTTATATCTGATGAGGAGTTGCTTAGTATCCTTGGCAGCAGTAACCCGCTTTGTGTCCAGGAACACATGATAAAGGTACAATGCCTGTTTTTCCACAGTGCCTTGTGCTTTTAGGTGCTCTAAAAAGTTTAACAGACTATACTGTACATGCTGTTAAGGCTGCATTAATATTTTTTGCACAGCAGCATCCTGGCAGCATCTTGAAGGAGCTTCTGAATAATCAAATCAAATCTGATCAATAGTATCTCCTGGCTCTAAAAGTGGCCAGTAGCAGTAGAGGTGCATTGGTAGAAGAACATTCAAGATGTACCAGAATGATCAATCATTAAAGAACCTTCCTATAGCTCCCGGTAGATCTTTATTTTCTAGGAAAAAAAAAAAAAAAATCAATGTCATTTGGGCCAGATCATCTGCTTGTTTACTCTGCCAGCTGGGCTGCTGAGCTGTATATCAGCATTTGTATTTGGTTATTTAGAGTCAGATCCATTTCTCCTTAGAGTCCATGGAAATTTTCTTTCCAGATTAAACGGGGGCTTGATACACTTACATCTTTGAAGCTTTGTTTCTAAAATGCCAGTGAGTCTTCCTTTGTGCGTTTCAGATGTTTGATAACATAGCCTCCCTGAGGTTTCAGGATGGTGATAGTGATGAGAAAATTGCTACAGCCATGGTTTCAGCAGAGGGGGAGGTGATGGAGTTCCGGCAGGCTGTAGCTGCAGCGGGCAGAGTGGAGAACTGGATGACAGCAGTGCTGGCAGAAATGAGACGGACGAACAGACTCCTTACGAAGGAAGCTATTTTTCGATACTGTGAGGACAGAAGCAGGTGAAACAGATTGAAGGATAACACAAATTCCTTATACGTGACTATGAGCCTGTAGTGATACAGAAAAATGAAGACTTAGTTTTTTAATTTGTACACAGTTTAGCCTGTAAAACATACATATGCAGTCTTTTAACTGACCAGAGATAACCAGTATCTATCATATGTAATTTCCTAAGTCTTAAGTTTTTCTTTTGGCTGTTGTGTGCACAGTATCTTTTTCTCACCGTGAATTCCACTTGGCAATCTTTACACGTGGAATAGGCAGCTTTTCTATCAGAGTATTTCCCGGGCTTTTGAAATACTACAGCACACCTTGATAGAATTCTCTAAGTCTCTGTAAAGCTTGGCTCATGTTGTAATTGCTGCAGAAATTTTGGGTTTTGTGTTGTGTTTGTTTTTTTTTTCTTTTTTCTTTTAAATTCTCCTGATCAGTTCCTCAAGACTCCCTCACTGTGTATTTTCCATAGAGTCGATTGGATGTTACTCTACCAAGGCATGATGGTGCTGGCTGCTAATCAAATCTGGTGGACTTGGGAGGTAGAGGATGTCTTCCGGAAAGTGAAGGAGGGAGAAAAACAGGCAATGAAAGTTTATGCTAAAAAAATGCACAAGCAAATCGATGACCTGGTTACCCGTATTACAATGCCTTTGAGCAAGAATGACAGGAAAAAATACAACACTGTTCTCATTATCGATGTTCATGCCAGAGACATTGTTGATACCTTCGTAAGAGACAGGTAAACACCACCCCCCCACCTACTGAGAAGTACCAAATGCATGAATTGTATTTCCATCTGTTTACCTCACGTGAGCGAGCCTCTCTTGTGTAGCATTGTGCAGGCTCAGGAGTTCGAATGGGAAAGCCAGCTGCGTTTTTACTGGGACCGAGAGCCAGACGAGCTGAACGTGCGGCAGTGCACGGGCACGTTTTCATATGGTTATGAGTATATGGGTCTGAACGGACGTCTTGTGATCACCCCACTTACAGATCGTATTTATCTCACTCTCACACAGGTATATATATTCCAGGAGAGCTTTACTAACAAACCTTTTTAAAATACACTTCCAGGCAATCGCGTAATTGGTTTATTGCCACTTTCTGTTATCTTTTAGATGGCAATGAGAAAGCTAATGTGTTTGAGATCAGTTGTGATATCCTTCTAACCCTGTGGCCTCAAAGATAATGTAGAATGCACTCACAGATAAATTTAAAGCTTCTTGTACCCAAAAATTCATTTGGGATTTGGCTACTGGCCTAATATAAATGTAATCCAAGCTTTGCTTGTCCCTGGAGACATCAAGATGGGGCTTGATGAAGCCCTGAGCAACCTGTTCTAGCTGAGGATGTCCCTGCTCTCAGCAGGGTGGTTGGACTAGATGACCTCTAGAGGTCCCTTCCAGCCCAGACATTGCTATGTTTCTATGTTTTTGATCTGTCTCCAAAGGCTTTATCAATGTTTTTGGGAGGAGCACCAGCAGGGCCAGCAGGTACAGGGAAAACAGAAACCACCAAGGATCTGGCCAAAGCCCTGGGCTTGCTGTGTGTAGTGACAAACTGCGGGGAAGGCATGGATTTCAAAGTAAGTGTTAAAGATTGGTGTTTTCTGATAAAGTGCCAGTTACTGCTCTTTTTCAGTGCTGTGGATAAGTACATACTCTAAACTTCTGCATAAGTACCTCCCTTAGAGATGCCAAGCTGATTGACCATGAAATACAGTAAAAAATGTCAATTTTGAAGAAATTCCTGAAGAAATTTCAGGTGCTTTCAGAGCACAGGAGCAATGACTAGATGATAGGCATTTAAGTAATGACTGGCAAGTCATTACTGCCAGACCTTACAACAGATTGCTAGCTCCTGCAGATATAAATATACAGAGATTTTAACAAGTCATTAAGAGTTTTAACGTATTCCAAAGTTTGCTGACACTGAATGGTTTCTATATTCATTGCTGAGATGTTTTTCTTCTTCTTGTTGTTAGGCGGTTGGTAAAATTTTCTCTGGTCTTGCCCAGTGTGGAGCATGGGGATGCTTTGATGAATTCAATCGTATTGATGCGTCCGTGCTTTCAGTCATTTCTTCTCAGATTCAGACTATTCGAACTGCTTTAATGAATCAGTTGAAAACATTTCAGGTAAACATTAAAAAAGAAGAGGAATTGTGAAAGCTGTTCTTGTTTTTGAGGCCAGGGTTCAGATGGGCATAGACCCCATCATTAGATGAAAGCTGCTGCTTCTGTAATTCATTTGTGCTAAATATTTCAAATTCAAAACCCTCAGACAGAAAATTTCATTGAGAAGTGTGAAATGTCTTGATGTTGATAGGCAAGATGCAAACAGCGGGATGAATGTAACTGGATGATTATCTAAACCTGAATATTTTAACATGTCCTAAGTGGGTGCTGCAGTATTGCTGGTTTTCTCTCCATTTCCAACACACATTGTTCTAACATTGTCTTATGCCTTTAGTTTGAAGGACAGGAAATTACCCTTGACAGCCGAATGGGCATTTTTATTACGATGAATCCTGGTTACGCTGGCCGGACCGAGCTCCCCGAGTCTGTAAAAGCTTTGTTCAGGCCTGTGGTTGTTATTGTACCAGATCTTCAGCAAATCTGTGAAATTATGCTCTTTTCTGAAGGGTTCTTGATGGCAAAGGTATGAAAACGTTATTGCTACCCATGCCCATGTGCACACCCTTGTATGCCTGGCCACTGTTTGATGCAACTTACACATTTGTGATTCTCCAAATTAAATCTCTAACAGATCCTTGCCAAAAAGATGACTGTGCTGTACAAGCTGGCAAAGGAACAGCTTTCTAAACAACATCATTATGATTTTGGATTGCGGGCCCTTAAGTCAGTGTTGGTGATGGCTGGAGAATTGAAAAGAGGATCAGCAGACCTCAGTGAGGTAGATTTGCTGCTTAGTTACTGTGGGCAGATCATCTTTTTCACTAGGAAGGGGATGTCTTTACACATCTGCTGTGGTTTGTCTGTGCTGGACGTAGGAGCACTGGTATTACATTTTTTTTATTATTTCACTTTGTTCTTACTGAGTTTCATCATGCCCTCTGCCAGCAAGTTACCATCCAAATTCAAGTCAAAGTTGGGAAATCTCTAGAAAATGAGGTATTTTACTTCTTCTTAAGTCCAGGATGCAGATAGCCAGATGGTTGTCTCCGGATGAATAGCGAAAGCAGTACAGTAAACTTAGAAATGGTTTTCAATACTGCACTGCTTTTTATGGCTTTCTGTTAACATACCTATTTTTTATTTCTGTGTGTACAGTTGGGATACCAGGTTGCCTAGGGAAATTCTTATTCAAATTTCTTCTTAAATACTTGGGGACAGCTGAAGGAAACTCTCCATAAAGCTATGAACAGATGCACGGTGCAGGTTGGCAGGAAGTTGGGGTCTAAATAATGCCCTCAAGGGAACTAGAGAATTTGGATATGTTTGTAAAACATGGTTATTTTAACATCAAGTCAGGGGAGCTGTGGTTTGGGCCACTCCAGACATTTGGCATTTGGTTAATATAATAGAAAAAGACAGTGCATTGTTCTCAGGTATTGGTATGCTTCAACCTTATAAAATAAATTCTATTTCTACTAGTAACTGTTGCCAAGAAAACATTCTCAAAGCTGTACTAAAGTACTCAGGCAGTAGTTTTTAGAGATGTTTGAAGTTCCTATGTGTTAGATAATTGGTTAGCTATTCGGTAAAGATTGATTTTGCTTTGTTTTGTCTAGGAAGTTGTACTGATGAGAGCTCTACGAGATATGAATCTTCCTAAATTTGTGTTTGAAGATGTACCTCTCTTCCTGGGTCTAATCTCTGACCTATTTCCTGGCCTGGATTGTCCTCGAGTCCGCTATCCTAACTTGAATGATGCTGTAGAACAAGTGCTGAAAGAAGGGGGTTATATTGTTTTACCAGTCCAGGTATGAAAAATGTTAATAGCTTGAGTTTCTGTTGTAAAGATTAGGCTGGATATGCGTTGCTGCACTCTCGAGTGGCTTCAGGAAAGCTGAGCTGCTATAGACCAGCTGCTGATCTTTTCCACAGCACTCTATTGAATCCATATTTATTTTTCAGGTGGATAAAGTAGTTCAGATGTATGAGACAATGTTAACTCGGCACACTACAATGGTAGTTGGACCTACTGGAGGTGGCAAGTCAGTTGTCATTAATGCTTTGTGCCAGGCCCAAACCAAGTGAGTATAGACTGTGATGCATAGAAATGGCATAGACTGCATTATTCAGCCCTGTGTAGCCATGACAAGATAAACAGCTGCCTGTAATATTTTCTTGGCTTAACACGAGATGGGATTGTGTCATTTTAATATTGCTTTTCTTGCTGTTTCTCTAGGCTGGGATTATTGACAAAGCTTTACACAATGAACCCTAAAGCTATGAGTGTGATTGAGCTGTATGGGATCCTTGACCCTACCACACGAGACTGGACAGATGGAGTCCTGTCAAACATTTTTCGGGATATCAACAGGCCTACTGACAGGAAAGAGCGAAGGTAGCCAGCCAGAAATCTTTCTGATCATTTTTAGATACTGAGTCTTACATATTTTTTTTTTTTTTAAAAAAAAATGGAAAAAGATACTGCATTATTTAAAAAACAAATGCTAAATAAAAAGTGTCTAGGGGTCTGTCTGCCTTCTGTGAGTTTCTAGCCTCAGTGAGATGGGTGGAAACCATGCAATTATAAAAAAATGAATGGGAGGCTTCAAAATCCTTCAACTGACATTGACACCGTCGATGGCATGTCTGCATTCTGTTAGTAACATTAGAGGTTAGTCAGTGCCCCTGGGCTCCTGTATCCACAGGTACATTCTTTTTGATGGAGACGTGGATGCTCTCTGGGTTGAAAACATGAATTCTGTCATGGATGACAACAGGTTATTGACCCTGGCAAACGGGGAGCGGATTAGACTTCAGTCGCACTGTGCGTTGCTGTTTGAGGTAAATAATGACTGTGCCATCCAGTACATGGGGAGGGTTAGGTACAGATGGGCCTACAGATGCCTGAAAAGCTGTGGCTGTTCTTTAAGTGTGTGATTGTCTTGTATAATTATTTTATAGGTTGGTGATTTACAGTATGCATCTCCTGCCACGGTATCCCGCTGTGGAATGGTCTTTGTAGACCCTAAAAATCTGAAATACAGACCCTACTGGCAGAAGTGGATCCAAGAAAGAGGAAGTGAGGTGGGATTTTATGCACTTGTTCAGAGAGTATGTGTATTAAATACTGAACTGTGGACAGCTGTAAAAAGCCCCAAACTTTCCAAAGGTAGTCTGATTTTCTGATGACAAATCTACTCACTAGGCCAGCAGCAGGAGACGAAAGAGAGTTCCAGCTTTTCTAACTTATGGTTGTTTCTTAGAAGTGAAGAACCAAGAAATCAGTTTGCCTGATCTCCAGAGAGTTAATAGTGAGATTGCTTAGGTCCTTGTTTCTTACATTCAGAGTAAAATTTCAAGTCCACAGGGAGTTTAAGTTAGACAAGTTAGACAATCTCAAGTCCACGGGGAGTTTAAGTTACTAGCACCTGATGAATACAGATCCTCACCTGCTCAAAACCCCATCCATGCAACAGTGTCACATTTCTTCATTTGACTGTACCCTGTCTTTGGTAGAGGTGATTCCTGCAAGAACAACCATACTCGGTCAGCCAGGTATTGATAGGAAGCTCTGCTGTCAAAAATTGTCTTTCCTGGTTTCTGTGTCCTGAATTACTGACCTTTTCATTCCTCAGCAAGAGAGAACTGAATTGAATCGTCTCTTTGAAAAATATGTGCCCTCCCTTATTGATATGATTGTAGAGGGAATTGTGGACAGCAGACATGGAGAAAGGCTGAAGACCATTGTTCCTCAAACAGATTTAAATATGGTAAGGAACAGAGAATAAAGATTGAAAAAGTTTATCTAAAAAGAGAACTGGAATGATGGACAGAGTAAAAACCTCCCAGAGAAAGCACAGGAGTAGATGTGCTGAAATGTCAGTTTGCTAGTGATGAGCACCGAGAGACAAAAAAGACAGTTCCTAACATTCCTTGTACCATCATTAATACACACATCGGTAAATACTCCTGTAAGGACAAGATCAGCAAACACTTAAACAGCTGAAAACATATTAAGGCAATTCTATTGACAGTTTTGTCTTGTTTTTCAACAGGTGGTGCAGTTGACTGTGATGCTGGAAGCTCTAGTTGTGGTACAGCCTGAGGATCCTGATGTTCTGGAGTGTTTTTTCTTGGAAGCTTTGTATTGTTCCTTAGGTGCTGCTCTTCTTGATGCTGGGAGAATTAAATTTGATGAAAATGTTAAACGTATTTCCTGCATGCCTACAGTTCATGATGACAACATCCTGGCTAAGCCAGGGGAGCTGCCAGGTAGGATCTTGTCAATTTAGTCTGGATCCCACTGATAATGTTAGAAAAGTGTAAGTTTCCATGAAGGCAGAACATTGTTCTTCCTTCTAGCTAGCTAGCCTGGCTGCAAACTATGCTCTCTGAAGAACTGTCACTGAAAACCATGTAGAGATACTGATGTCAGATGACTCTCAGTTACTGGTCTGTCCTCACAGAACAGTATTTTTCTGTGCCAAGCTGAAGAGATAAAGAGTGAAAGGAAAAATGAAATGTGAAAAGAAAGCCAGTGGAAGGTGCTTAAAAAGCAATAGGATAATCCAGATACTGGACTAGGAGAATTTTGGTTGGTCTTTTACTGGGTTAAATGACAAGTAAACAGAACACAGTGTTGCCCAACTTGGCCCCGAATCTTACCCTTCCCTTTCATCTTAATCAGATTATTTTCTTATGAAATATTTCAGTGTCCTAGAAAAACTCCAGTTCCTTAATGGTTTGCAGGTCAGCTGCCAACTTTGTATGACTTTCATTTTGATGGATTTCAAAAGAAGTGGGTACCTTGGATGAATCTCGTTCCTGAATATATTCATAAGCCTCAAGTGAAATTTCTTGACATCCTAGGTGAGTGCAAGATAAAATGCAGTGATGATATGCCTTTAATTTATAATGTGCCACCATCCTCTTTCCGTAACTGAAGGTCATCTACTCTGGTTCAGTGTCTCCTGATGGCAGGAATCAATTTCTTTAGTGTTCTTGTCATAGTAGTTTAGCAGGAACAGAGTTGATATTTACAGCACCCTGTAATAAAGAAATGAAGAAAAGATGAAAAGCTTGTTCCAGTTAATAAGGCTTATTAGGAGCTAACAATGACATTTACAAGCCAGAATAATGGAACATTGACAGTGTGCTCTACCAGAAACTCTAGGAAAAATGTCTGGTCCATGGTTCAAGTACTTGGTAGATAGAAATTGCATTCTTAAGGCTGTTATTAGCTGTTACTTGAGGCACTGTATAATGCTGATGGGTGCTTTTCATAGTTAAGGACAAATTAAGGCAGGTTACTTTATATTATTGCTTTGCAGTATGACTATACTTCAGCAAGCATGGGTTAACTTTATTGACATCATTATGTGATCTCTAGTGTTGCTTCTAATGGCAGGCCACTCACCAAAAAAAAAAAGGCTCTGGGAAAATGCTTATGATCCAAATAAATCCTGATTATGTCCTTGAAACAGGGATTAAATGGAGCCTAACCAGTGTATGACCCTCCCATATGAAAGATTTTTTTTTCATGTATCTATAGGAGAAAAGATCCCAAAGATAAAAGCAGAAAAAAGATGGATGAGCAATTAAAATACTCTTTCAATGCTGTTAGTGAGTTGGTATTTCAGATTATGTCTTTGTGCAACTGCATGTTAATAACTTGAGAGTCTGATCCAGCACTATTCTATAAATATAAATCCCCTGGCTGCAGCTGTACTGCATTTTAATTTAACCTGCTCTCATACCCGTGATCTTTTTCAGTGCCTACAGTGGATACAACACGCACTACTTGGTTACTTGAGCAGATGGTAAAACTGAAACGCCCAGTTGTTCTTGTAGGTGAATCGGGTACATCTAAAACAGCAACTACACAAAACTTCCTCAACAATCTGAACAAAGATCTTAACGTATGTATGAGGCATTTTGCCTTCTTTGTAAAGCTGTGGGTTTGTTCTTTGTCCTTGTGTTAAATTTGCATTGTGAGGCCTGAGTTTGTGGGTAGTGATAGTGAGTTTGGTAATGCGGCTGCGAGCTCCAGACCCAAAGTGTGTGAATGATTTCAGACTCCTTCAGGAGAAAAGGGGTTTTATTCTGTTCTACCATGTACAGATTAAATTTAATAAAGTAAACACCCATTACTGAAGTGCTAAGAATGGGATTACTTTTCTTTGTGATCTGTAATTCAAATGAACAAATGGACTAGAGAAGTTTCCTGTACGTCAGACAGTCTAATATAAGGAATATTTTTGAATGCTGTATTTATAAAAAAGAACATTATCCATTTCTTCCCCTTTGCAGCTGGTGCTAGTGATTAACTTCTCTTCTCGTACAACATCGATAGACGTTCAGAGAAACCTAGAGACAAACGTAGAGAAAAGAACTAAAGACACTTATGGCCCTCCTATGGGCAGGCGTCTCATTATCTTCATGGACGATATGAATATGCCAAGGGTGAGCTGCCTCTAGTTTGCAGGGTAGTACAGAAACATTTGGGGTGATGCTGATGTGGTCCCTTCATAACACAGATCCAGTGAATCTCAGAGGAGATTCATAGCAAGTGCAGAACTGGATTTCAGTGTGGGATCTTGAGAAGAGCTGGTTTTGTGTGCAGTAGGGGGTGTTTCTAGCTGTTATAATACTTATCCTATATATAAGACAGATGTGATTGGAGTGTTTCTTTACACCATTAAAATCATGTTTCTGTGGCCTGATACTGGCTGCAGGTTGTGCATTGTAAAAACCATCTCTTTCTCTTTACAAATGGGGCAAAAGAGCACGTGTGCATTTAGTTTATCTCAGAGTAGAAGCACTTTTCCCAGAGGAGACATTGGAATGATAGTTCACAATCAGTGCTAGAGCTTTACAAAGTGTCACTTAGGCCTTGTAACGTTCTCCTGAGTATGGAGCACAGTATTTCCACCTTTATGGCACTGATTGGCATGCTGATGTACTGTGCTCTGAGTATCTTGACTCTCCTGTGTTACAAAGGTTGATGAATATGGCACACAACAACCCATTGCACTGTTGAAGCTGCTGCTAGAAAAAGGTTTCTTGTACGACCGTGGTAAGGAGATGAACTGTAAGCTTCTCCGAGACCTGGGTTTTGTCGCTGCCATGGGGAAAGCTGGAGGAGGTCGGAATGAAGTTGACCCTCGATTCATCTCACTCTTCAGTGTTTTTAACATACCTTTTCCTTCGGAGCAATCGCTGAATTTGATCTATGCCTCCATCCTGAAAGGCCACACCATGGTAATTTCACTGTTTTTAAAGCATTACTCAACAAGTTTATTATTTTAAAATAGACATTTATTTCTCTGTTATCACAAGACCTGGAGTCTTCTGTGGTCAGGCTTTCTTCTTATTTAGAACCTCATGCAAACCTGGAAGTGAAAAATGTGCTATAATGCAGTAGGCTGCATTACTAGCGAGTAACCTGCAACATTATATAAGAAAAGAACATTTAATTTTTTCTGCTATAGTGAGTGCTGTGGAAATTTCAGCTATGGAGTTTGATGTTGTGTTCAGAACTGTGCAGGCTCAGGAGTGAAGATGGGCCCTGACCAAAACACTTAACTGCAGAATGTTCATACGACGGACAAATATGAATTTCTGAAATGTTTGCCCTCAATCGTTTGAAATACACCCAGCAGGGTTAAAAGCTGGAAAGCAGGAATATGTTTAAGAACATTGAATTCTCTCATGAAAACACCTCTTCTTTCTAATGTTTCAGGTGTTTAATGAGTCTATAGCAGCCATCTCTGACAAGATTACTGTGTGTACTTTGGAGCTTTATAAAAAGATTATCCGTGACCTACCCGCTACTCCTTCCAAATTCCATTACATTTTTAACCTGCGGGATCTTTCCAGGGTCTATAAT
The DNA here is from genome assembly GCA_027560015.1 of Chloroceryle amazona. Taxonomy (NCBI): domain Eukaryota; kingdom Metazoa; phylum Chordata; class Aves; order Coraciiformes; family Cerylidae; genus Chloroceryle; species Chloroceryle amazona. The sequence continues at coordinate 37,909 of JANHFX010026502.1, read as the reverse complement.
GGACTTATTCTTACAACTCCAGAGAGGTAAGAATAGAAAAATAATCTTCAGTGGTCCTACAGCTATTTATATTGGATGAATCTGGGTGAAGATGAGGTAATTTGGTACATGAAGTCAGTCACGTTTGATTGCTTTTCATTAAACTATCACCACAATGAGAAAATGTTCAGGAACATCCTAGATGGTGATATTACCCTTGATGACAAACAGTGATGCATTAGTCTTTCTTAGGTAAGATATCCAGAGGTAACAATGCAAGAAAATTAATTATTTGCCCTTATGAAAGGAACAAACCTAAATAATGGTAAAAAATGGTAAAAAACCCAAAAGTCAGTCCAGAATTTGGTCAGTGTTATTGACCATATGGCATTAGGAATCACATCAGCTCATTTGGTGCAGTCTGATATTTCAATCTTCATCTAGGTTTCAAACGGTGACCCAGATGGTGAGAGTTTGGAGAAATGAATGCCTGAGGGTTTTCCATGACAGGCTGATTAATGAAGCAGACAAAGCATTGGTGAGTAATTTCTTTCAATTTTTAGTAGTCACTGACTATTACTATGGCAACTAATTTGCAACAGCAACATTACCAACTGTTGCACTCAGATCTTGCAGTCAGACTGCAGACTTGTCTCACCGTTATGTTGGTCCATTAATTTACAGCATGGCCCATGGAGTTTTCTTTTCTAAAATAAACTGGCTGTGGCAGAGTAAGTGAGCCAGTCTGCTGAAGGAACGGACAACTTCTCTGTATTTGTACATTCATTCAGATTTATGAGGTTTGTGAGAAATGCCTTATGCTGGAAAGGAAGGTTTGTTAGTATAATATTTGCACCATTATATGAGAAGGTTTTTTCTTAACAGGCTTGTGCTTTTCTGTCTTAAACTTCTGCAGTCCATTGGATTGAATGGTGCTTGAACTACTTATTAAATCATTTTAGATCATACACAGAACATAATAGGAAGCTGTGGTCTTTGGATCTTCTAGTGACATAGCTATCCCCTTGAAGTCAGTCAGTATTTGATCAAGAATCTGCATAATCACCCTTCTAAGTGTTACTGGATTCAGAATCATCTGCTTTGTTGTGTTGCCTGACTCATTTCATGTCCTTGAAGGTACAAGGTCATATAAAAAACCTCATAGAAGAGAATTTCGGAGATGACTTGGAGCAGGCCATGAGGGATCCTATTCTTTTTGGAGATTTCAGAGTGGCACTCAGTGAAGGAGAACCTCGTGTTTACGAAGATATCCAAGACTATGATGCAGCAAAAGCTATCTTTCAGGTAGTGTGCATCAGCTTGGAACTGGGCCTGATTCTGTCCCTATGCCTGAGGAAGAGGCAGGAGACTGCCTCAAACCGTAGGAAATCTGTTCTCTTGCTGTGCATATAGAATTTTATGTGCACCATTACCCATTTGGTTCTGATTTTATTCATGTTATTGTTTCATTGGTCTCCTAGTAACATTCTGTCCACATTTGTCTGCAGGAAATTTTGGAGGAATATAATGAATTTAATATTAAAATGAATCTGGTTCTTTTTGATGATGCTTTGGAGCACTTAATCCATGTACACCGCATCATACGGATGGATCATGGGCATGCCCTGCTCATAGGAGTGGGAGGCTCAGGAAAGCAGTCTCTAACGAGACTGGCTGCCTATACTGCTGGATGTGAGGTTAGTGACCCTGCATCTCTGCAGGGAAAGAAGACAAGGAAAGCAATATTGTGGTCAGGATTACATTGGCTGGGAGGAAAGTCAGTCAGTCAAAGTAAGATGAGGCTGACAGCAGTTCCCTGTGGAGAGAAAATCAGGGAGAGGTGATTGCCAGGAGGTCTAAGATAATGACCGTGGGTGATCTGGGCAGGAAGCTCTCAGTGCCTGCATCTGGGTTTTGGCACTGGGAACAGAAAACAAGGATGGGCTTGGTAGCAAACAACTAGTAGACCTTAATTACTGCTTTTGTTACTGATTTGTGTTACAGCAGCACTCCAGTGCTGCTTGAGGATCGTTGTTGTGATTGATACTGCAATGTTTCAGAAAGGAGGTGTTCCTCTGGAAGTGAGACTTTCGGTCTCTTACAGAGGCTCGGGAGGCAAGAACAGAAAAGGAGAATGAACACAAAGCAATTTGAAAATCAATGGTTCTACAAATACAATTTTTAAAAAGCATGTAGTGTATAATTTTTTTCATTTATTGATGATAGAGACCAAACCAAAACCCTTGATCCAGTCTAACTGAAGTTCAAAGTTGCCATCATGTCTTGGTCTTTGCATCCGTAGGTATTTGAGATTATCTTGAGCCGAGGATACGGAGAAAATAATTTCCGAGAAGATCTGAAAAATTTGTACCAGAAGCTGGGTATTGAGAACAAGACAATGGTCTTCTTGTTTACAGAATCCCATGTGGCAGAAGAGAGTTTCCTGGAACTCATCAATAACATGTTAACTTCAGGTGACAGTTACTTCAGTCTCAGTTACTCCTGAGCAGCATCTCTTTGTGCCTCATAACCTCAAATGTACTAGCTATTCCTGTTTCACTCTGGGTTGTCTGCTGCTTTAGTTTGTTACACCTTTCAGTACTTCCTGAAATGTTCTTGACCTTAATAATGACTTTTGGGCATCTTCTTACTGTCATTTATATGTGTCTGGGAAGGCTATGAGCTTAATTCACACTGATGTTGCAGGAATCTCAGATTTCTTCCAAGACCGAGGTATAACTTCTTGATTTTCCATGGGGACTGAGGGGAGGAGAAGCACAGAGAGGTTAACAGGTTCATTCAAAACTACCCAGAAACTAGGTTTACAATGTGTGTCTTTGCTTTCTCTCCTGCCCTATCCCCAGCCATATGGTTTTCTGTTACTGGTTGTTCTCACTACCATTCTTCTGTCCTTATGTTACAGGAATGGTGCCAGCCCTTTTTCCAGATGATGAAAAAGACAGCATACTAAGCCAGATTGGAGATGAAGCTACTAAAGCTGGCGTGAACCCAGCTAAAGAGAGTGTCTGGCAATATTTTGTAAACAAATGTGCAAACAACCTTCACATTGTCCTGGGAATGTCCCCAGTTGGGGACAGTCTGAGAACGTGGTGCAGAAATTTCCCAGGTATCTCTCATACACAGTGCTCAGTCCCTTCCCGGTGAAATACAGGTTTGCAGGCAAGAGAAAATCTCCAGTGGACAACTGGGGATGTCTGGCAGCTAAGCTAAGCAGAGCAGGTTTCATGATGAAGGCTTTGCAGTCCATGTTTGTTTTTTTTTTCCAGTTAATTATTGCATATCAGTGAGTATTATTGATTAGCATTTACCAAATCAGTTCATTTTCCAGCTCAACAGCTGGAAATCAATTGGTCATCCTTACTGAACTGGAATTACACTGCCTATGTCTGAAGCCTCCTTTCTGTAGTTCACAGAAGAATGTGGGGAATTAAATCATTATGAAACTAGGATAATGGTAAGAGAAACATGTTTGTATGTTTTATGCAGATTCTTGATGCAAATAAAGCTAAGTTTGGGACTACCTGATAGATTAGGGTCTAGTTTTACAAAGGAGTTTTTCGGGTAACACTATCCTTTATTTTTTTAAGGTCTTGTCAACAACACTGGTATTGACTGGTTCTTGCCCTGGCCCTCCCAGGCCTTGTATGCAGTTGCACAGTCCTTTGTTGGTATGTCAAATGTCAGTATGTTAACCCGTTAACCCTTGGGATTGCCTAAGAAGTAGATTCTTTACTTTGCAGTCAGTGTAGGTTTCATAATTTGATTTCCTATTGTGCTTGTTACTCTGAGTCTAAATGGGTGATGCAAAATCCCAGTCAAAAAAACTGGTTTTGGATGGAAGTTTCTTACTCAAATAGATTTTCAAAATTGCTGAAATCCAAGTTTTCAATTCTGCAGATGATGTGGCCAGCCTACCAGGAGGCCCAGGTTCTCTTCTGACTGCCTTGATCTTGTTTTTTGCCCCAGAAAAAACTCACTTTTTTTTTTATGCCTGGCTTAGATGTACATAAGGAGGATGCTAATTGGCATACTCTTAAAAAAAAAATAAAAAATCCCTGAAGCTTTGAAATTATTCATTTCTTCTGCCCAACTTTAGGAAATAACACACGCATCCCATCAGACTGCTCCAAGTCAGTGGTTGAGCACATGGTCATGGTGCATGAATCCGTAGGGGATTTCAGCAAGAGGTTTCTGCAGAAACTGAGACGTAGCAACCATGTCACACCAAAGAATTACCTTGATTTTATCCATACTTACTCCAAACTGCTGAAGGAGAAAAATGAGTTCATTTTAGGTAAGGCTACATAGATGTTTTCTACTTTTTAATCAGTGATTTAAATATTTTAAAAAAGAAAAAAAATGTCGTGGTGAGAATCCCCCATGCTACCTATGTTACGCAAAAATCATTTTTCAGTACTATCTCAAATGCTGTTCTGGTGTCTGGTTTTGACATTGGACCAATATCCTGGCCACATGTGAATGGTCTGTCAAACTGGCAGCCTCTGTCAAAGGGTGAGCTCTCCTCAAATTCTTTTGTGCGTGAACCTGAGCCAGAATCTCCAAGCCAGACAATCTGCTTGGGGAAGAGTCTGGTTAGGTCTAAAGCCAGCTGAGCGTAGCTCAAGGTTTGACATTCTTCCTTGAGCAGCAACTGTTATTCATACCTCAGTGTGGACTGAAATACGTGAAGAGGATAAAACATGAACAGTGTAATATGGAAAGCAAACTATGGCACCGGGTTGCTATGTGGCAGCTCAGGTCACATTAACACCACCTTGGGTGGAAGGCTGAGGAAAGGAAAGATCTCTCGGAGTCATGCTCCTTTCATAACCAAGGCTGCCTTGCTGCAAAATGCCCCTATCAGCCTATTTACCTTCTGTGAGATTGCTGTGTGATACTGCTCAGTCAATGAATCACTAACATTTCTTCCTTCTTTTTTCTACCTAGCACAATGTAAAAGGTTGGATGGGGGCTTAGTTAAACTGAAGGAAGCTAGTGTACAGCTGGTTGAGCTGAACAAGAAACTTGCTGAGCAAAAGATTGTGCTAGCAGAAAAATCAGCTGCTTGTGAGGCTTTGTTACAAGAGATTTCAACAAACACAGAAGTAGGTAGGTAGTTTACAACTACTGAAGCCCACGGGCTAAGCAAGGCTTGCACAGTCTGTGTTGGGTTGGAAGACCTCTGAGAGCTCCAGCTGCTTCTAGAGGTAACCCTCTGGTTCTGTCTGGGCTGATCTAATGCCATACTAGAAGAATAGATCCCCTGTCTTGCCCAGATTGCCATCTTTGCATAAGACCTACAGTACTTCACACAGCTCACTACTGTGTTCACCTGCCCTTGTCTTCCCTTTCCAAGGTGTAGGCTGTAATGTGGGAAAGAGGCATTAGCAAGAAAGGGACCTTCTGATTCAGAAAATTACTATTAGAGGAAAACCTGAGGGAAGCATGGGAGGAAAAGGGCTTATGTGTGCTGTTGGGTGGAACACTAACAGTGTTCCTAACCTGGTGATGAACTGTAAACATTGGCGAGCTGGTGACAAAAAGGTACTGAACTGATGGTAATCTCTGATTTTCAGCTGAGAGCAAATCTCTGTTAGTCTGTGTTCTGTTTACAAATGTGAATAATCCATTAATGGTCTTGCCTTTACAATTCTTAGCTGAGGAGAAGAAAAAACTGGCTGAAGAAAAAGCTGCAGAGATAGAGGAGCAGAATAAGGTTATTGCTGTGGAGAAGGCGGCTGCTGAGACAGCTTTGGCTGAAGTTATGCCTATTTTAGAAGCTGCCAAGCTGGAGCTTCAGAAGCTTGACAAGTCCGATGTTACTGAGATCAGGTGACTCACTTGGATGTACAGCAGCATAAACTCTTGGGGACTCACTGAGAGCCCCTTGTTTGCAGGGTCTGAGCCTCACCTTTCTCACCTGCATGCGTACGGGTGAAGGGCAGGATGTCAGTTGTCTGGGTGCAGAGGTCACAACAGAATCCTTTGATTCCTAGCCCAGGACTTCCCCTCAAGTCTGTGCTTCCAGTTCTCTCATGTCTTTCCCATATTTCTCTACCCTGTGTCTGAGGCACTAGAAACCACTATGGTTTTTGCCTGGGCAGTGACTGTCCAAACCCCTTCATTCCCCCTCTTGTTTTTATTCTGTGTGAATAGGAACGCATACCAGTTATTTTTCAGGGATCCTTTGGTGGCATGAAAATGTTAACAAGAAGCACCCGTGTCTGGCATCATGTGCTTTGTTTCCTCCTTTTTGCCCTCCACTGTCTCCTTTCTCTGTTTTCTAGATCCTTCGCAAAACCCCCTAAGCAGGTGCAGGCTGTTTTGGAATGTGTTCTTATAATGAGAGGTTACAAAGAATTAAACTGGAAGACGGCCAAAGGAATGATGTCTGAGGCAAACTTCCTGCGATCCCTGATGGAGATAGATTTTGATGGAATTACTCAGAGCCAAGTGAAATCTGTGCGAGGTAAATTACTGATCTCTGTACTTGGAAGGAACGTAGGATCTTGTTAATGTGATTAGCCATGTCAGCAGCAATCCTGCCAGTCTTGTTTGGGAGGGTGGGATTCACTTTGTGCAAAGGGACAGCACTGTCCCCAGCACTGTGAATGTTGTGCTGTTGGGGTGACTGGATTCTTCAGAGTTCAAAGACCTTCTGCTTTGTGTTACTACCACTTGATACCTTAGCTAGGGTCTTACACACTCTGGTTAGAGCAGGCAAGAAAGAAACAGGATAGCTGAGCAGGCTTGCTGTGTGCTTTTAGCCACTTAGTAGAATTATGACCTCATCCATGTGATGGCAATTAAACTGTGATATATACAGAGGGGAAAGAAGATAAGCTATATCCAAAGCTTATGGGGCCAAACTTTCCACATGCTCACAAGGGTGTGATCCAGAGTAATTCCATTAATGGGGGAATTTGGCTCTTTGAACACAATTTCATCTGACTGCTACAGAGAAAACAAACCATGGTCCTCAGACATGTTGAACAACTCCTGAATGCTCTCCCTTCATGGACAAAGAACTTGAGAACTCATGAGCAATATTGTGTTTGTATCATTACAGCCCAGTACCTTCATCTTAAGGTCAGAGTTACTTTAATATTATGACAAATGTTTCATATTGTCTTGTCACAACATTGCTTGATATTGCTGGTAGAGAAAGCTATTTCTCTGAGGATTTCCACACTGTAGTTCAACTCGTGATATTTTTGTGTTTGCCCATTTAGGTCTGTTAAAGAATCTTAATACTACATTCGATGAAATGGAACTTGTTAGCAGAGCGGGACTGGGAATGTTAAAGTTTGTTGAAGCAGTGATGAGCTACTGTGATGTAGTTAAAGAAGTCAAGCCGAAGAGAGAAAAGGTAAAGTGTGTGGATTCAAACTCAGAGGAGGATGAAGCCTGATCTTGATGAGAAAAATAATATTTGACAATTTCATAGGCTGCCCATTTCTCCTCTTTGATGTGCTTAAAAAGAGGTGTTTAGGAGAGCTAGTGCAGTAGGAGTGAGGCAGATACTGAGTTAGAAATTGCTGTGTTGTGCCATGATGCTGGGATGTGGGCTCCCATCCATGCCAGTTATTGAAGGAGGAGAGAGGGATATGTTCAGGTGGAAGGTGGTAATCTAATGTGCTTAGAAAAACACAGTTTATAGCTGTCTCCAAAGGACAGACTTCAGAAGATGTGTTATTTGGACAGAGCAGAGCTCAGTAGCACACAACGTCCACACCTCTAAGCACAGACCTTTTGATTCACCTTTTTTTAGAACGACTGGTAAATTAGCTGTATTACCAAAGGAAATCTCATGTCTGACAGGTGATGATGGGTAACTTTCTTCAAGAAAGCTAACTACTGAGAAAGCATATTCACTAGATGATGAATATGACTTTTTCGAGGACTTAATATTGTTGCTATCAAGCAGACAAACCTCCCCTTCTGTCACGGGATGATGGTCCTGCTGACCTCCAATGTCAGCAGGACTGCTCACATGCTTTAATGTACCTCATGGGTGCAAAACTGCAGGAGATTTATTTGCTTTGGAACTGCAGCAATCATAACACGATGTATATGCTTGGAATGGGGAGAGGTGGGTGAGAAACAGTGCCAGTTATTTTGGCTTATGCTCTTTATTACCGGGACACTTTGAAATATGGGAAATAGCCAAAAGAAATCTGAGAACTTAAAACTTCCCTCCAAAGCCCTTCTTTGTTCTGATACTCTTATGTTTCCTTCATAATGTAATATAGGTGGCGAGGCTAGAACGCAACTATTACTTAAGTAAGCGGGAACTGGAAAATATAAGGGCAGAGTTGGCTACCATTCAGGATGAGCTTAAAGCTTTGGGGAACAAATATCAAGAAGCAATAAAAGAAAAGCAACAGTTACAAGAAGAAGCAGAGATTATGCAGAGAAGATTAGAAGCTGCTGACAAGCTAATTTTTGGCTTGAGATCTGAGAACAAGAGGTAAGTCTAGATTCAGAGAAGAACATTTTTTATATCTGAGGGTCGTGTGCCAGGGGTAGAATCTATCAAACTGAGACATTTTTGGGACTGTCACTTCCTATGATGTTTGTTTCCGAGAAGAGCTAATATCTGTTCTAAACTTATATCCATTAGCTCTTGAAAAATAATAACAATTTTGAGTGCAGAAGAACAAGGTGAACTCGGGTTAAAATGAAGAAGGTTCAGATCAGCTCAGTGTCTGGGGCCATCATAACGGTGAGAAGAAAACTGGTTGTAAATTTGGGGTTCTGTCTCAGCCAACATCTGAAGTAGCAGCATTTGGAAATTCTGCATATAAAACCTGTCTCCCTGCTACACTCTGACCCAGGATTCCATTATTATTCTATCAGGTGGACAAAGGAGTTGGAGGATTATGAAATACGAAAGGTGAAGTTGCTCGGAGACTGTCTACTCTGTGCTGCCTTTCTGAGCTATGAAGGAGCATTCAACTGGGAGTTTCGTAATGAAATGATCTATCAAGTGTGGCAAGAAGATATCCTCTCACGAGAGATTCCTCTCAGTCAACCATTTAGGTTAGAAAGCCTCCTGACGAATGAGGTGGAGGTTAGCAGGTATGCCTGGTCAAGAAACCTGCTGACTGTTCAATGTGAGATCAGGGAGTGGGAGTCTGGAGCTGGATCTGTAGCACAGAATTGGCATTCTGGGTGGAGGTGCCCACAGCCCAGAGAGACCCTGTAATTCACTTTCATGTCTCAGAGATGGCAAGGGGAAATAATTATTTTTCTTCTGGTTAGCAGAGGCTATTTGTTGTAGCAAACCAATGTGCTTTACACTCCAGGGACATTCACTGAACCTAGACACGTTTTAGGAATTTTTTTAATGGCGTTATCTATACTTGTTCCCTAGCCCATCAGGAGTCTTTTAATTGACTTCAATGAATTTGGAATTAAACTCATGCTCAGATAGCCCATATTTCAGCTACTGCAGGATTACTCACCAGCTCCAGCAGTCAGTGTCTTGAGTAGTGTAGTTATAAATGACTTGGTCAACTTGCCAGTCTGAGTTTTGACACTGTCCTCACCATCACGTGCGCTACGCGTTTTCTTGTGTGTCTACCAGCGCGCTCAGTGAATTGTGTGATTTTACTGACAAATGAAATGTGCTGCTCTTCCACCAAGTTTTCATCCCAGCTTGGTCTTTGATTCATTCTGTTCCCAGGTGGGTTTCCCAAGGATTGCCTCCAGATGAGCTCTCTGTCCAGAACGGCATCCTGACAACATACGCAAGTCGCTTCCCGCTCTGTATCGACCCCCAACAACAGGCATTACACTGGATTAAGAAGAAAGAAGAAAAAAATAACCTGAGGGTAAAGATAAATGATCATTTTACCTCTTTACTGGTTGTTTTAAAAGCTGCATAAATGTCACCTTGAATGGGGGATTGATTGTGTACTGACAGATGTGCTGACTATTGTGTCTCTAAAACAGACAGTGAATGATGCTCTCACTGCTCCCATGACCTTCAGATGGTTTGTTTGGGATCTTGGCTAGCCTTAGTATTGCCAAAAGGCTGGTGTAGATTGTGTTTTATCTCAGCTCCAGGATGGAGTTTTCATGTAGGTCAATGAACACGGTCAGAGGCACAAGTTGGAACTTTCAAGAATATTTCTACAAATGGAAACTATTCTCAACTAATCAGAGGGGAAAAAAAACCAAACCAGCTCTACTGTTTTGTACCAGTTCAGTGTATATCAGACAAAAAAGCAGCAAAGAGCAACTTCATTAGATCTGGCAGCTGTTGTAAAATAATAATGTTCAGGAAAGTGAATATCAGTTCTCTTATCTTCCCATTATTCTCTTGCAGATGGCTTCCTTTAATGACCCAGATTTCCTTAAACAACTAGAACTGGCCATAAAGTATGGAAGCCCTTTCTTGTTGCATGGTGTTGATGAATACATTGATCCTGTGATAGACAATGTCTTAGAGAAGAATATCAAAGTTGTGCAGGGACGAACATTCGTTGTCCTGGGGGACAAAGAGGTTGACTATGACAGTAATTTTAGATTGTACCTGAACACCAAATTATCAAACCCAAAGTATTCTCCCTCCGTGTTTGGCAAAGCTATGGTTATCAATTATACAGGTAAGCAAAGGTGTGTATTTAATAACAAAGCAGTGATTATGCCGTAGTCCAAGTTTAGGGCCTGGGTGGTTGGAGCAACAATGAAACTCTACAAAATTCACAGTCTGCCTCATACCTAGGATCAGATTTATTAGAAAATCCTTCTCACGTCTCTCTTCTCAGCTAAATATCTCTTCTTGCACCTGTCAGGTTAGAAAGCTTTGGTAGAAACAAGACAGAGAATTATTAACCGAGTCACTCTGTTGCGTTGCTGTAGTTCAATGAGATGATGGCGATGAAAGAAGTTGTGTAAAAGCTCTTCTTGACTGTGCTGCGTTACATGTCTTGCATCTGTAGTTACATTAAAGGGCCTGGAGGATCAGTTGCTCAGCGTTATTATGGGTTTTGAAAGAAGGGAATTGGAAGAACAGAGACAACAACTCATCCAGGAGACAAGTGACAACAAAAACTTGCTGAAAGATCTGGAAGACTCACTCCTTCGGGAGCTGACATCTTCCACAGGAAACATGTTGGACAACTTGGACTTGGTGCAAACCCTGGAAGAGACAAAATCCAAAGCTACTGAGGTATCAGCTCTGGGCTTTTTGGAAGGATAACTACTAATAGAATATTGTTTTTCCTTTTTCACCGTGCTCCATTTTTCACCCTTGAAGCTAGGAATTAGTTTGAAAGGGAATGGAGAGTTTTCTCACGAATATGTTGCATGTTTCAGTATTGGGCAGTATTTTATTGCATCAGTGCACCAAATCCTGTCTTTGGGAATGTCCTTATCAGGGCCAAAGTAATGGTTGTTTACAGTTCAGAAGCAAAGAGCATATAATCTATTTCTTTTATCTCTGAAACAACCTTTGTCTAACATTTTATCAGACCTGAAATGAAAACTTAAAATATTTGTTACCCAGAGAGGATCTAGAATCTCCATCTAGGGAGGTTTTCAGGCCATAGGTGGGCAAAGCCACAGCCAACCTGATCTCATGGTGGTCATAGTCCACCTTTGGGAAGAAAGGGAACTAAAGATCCCCAGAGGGCCTTTCCCACGCTATTTCCATGATCCTTGACTTTTCATAAATATACAGGGTGCGAATAATTTTATCTAACTTTTGATTTTCACAATTCATAGCACTGCTTCAGGGTTTCCTGCCCAGATTCCCTATATACTCAACAGAGAGAGGCAGGCACTGAATAGCTCTGCTTATTGTGATATAATACCCACGCTATGGACCAGCACAGTAATTCCAACGTGTATAAAATCAATCTCTGGCTAGGTGATTGAAAAGCTGAGTCTGGCTGAGACGACAGCTGTGGATATTGATCATCTTCGCGATGGCTACAGACCAGCTGCCAAGAGAGGGGCCATTTTATTCTCCGTTCTGTCTGAAATGGCACTTGTCAACATCATGTATCAGTACTCACTGGTCTCCTTCTTAGAGGTTTTTGGACTCTCTCTTCGGAAATCCATGCCCAGTCCTATTCTTCTGAAGAGGTTAAAAAACATCATGGATACTCTGACTTTCAACACCTATAACTACGGCTGCACAGGTCAGTGCGAGTTCGGGATGGGCTGATACTCTGGTGTACAAATACTTGCCAAAAGCCACACCTTCAGCTGGTTCGTGAGGCAAGTTACCAAACGGTGAATTCATGAATGTTCAGTTCTCAGTGTTGGCCCTGGTTTACACTGTGCTCCCTGCGATTTCTCTTTGAAGAAACTGTGTGTACTGCCAAAGTAATGTTAAATGCTTTTCTTACACCGTTACGAGTGGTAAATCACAGCCACGGACCTCGCACCTCTGGATGCAGCTCACAGATGCTGTTTTGACTCCATAAGCCTGATCCAAAGCCCCATCTTTGATCACCCTGATCTCTGCGGAGTGACGGGGTGCAGGATGTGGATTTAAAGATTTCTCCAGTTCCCCAAGCTTTAGCAGCTGATTTCTGAAAGTAGTGTCTTTTTCTTATAGGTTTGTTTGAGAAGCACAAGTTACTGTTCTCCTTTAATATGACTGTCAGGATAGAACAAGCTGATGGCAGAGTTCCACAAGAAGAACTTGAGTTCTTTTTGAAAGGTAAAGTCAATATTTGTGTATAAATAAATAGCTATATGTAGCAATGGCTAAAAGATCTTTCACAGATAGACTTTTTGACTAGGTACGAGTTGCTGTAAGGTCTAGCACCTAGAGAAACCACTGAAGACAGCTGAACGGTGCTGGTTTACACAAAGTATGGATTCTGCCACTTCTATTTTCTTCACTTTGTTAAACAGTGAAGAGGCAAATCTTCCTCTGCAGATGCTGACAAATGTCACAGCAGCTAATTGTTAGGATGTTACCTGAGAAAATAACCTTTAGTTATTTTCTATGTATAAGTAACTCTAGAAACAGCTCTGGCTTCAGCGAGCATTTGTAAAAAGATGCCATCTTTTCTTCAGCAGACCAGTTTAATCTTACAGTGCTTCCAGAAACAACTTTCCAATCGGTTTCTCTATGCAGTGGGACTGTCTGTGTGGTCACATATTGGGGAATTTCTGACGTGAGCACTCACTCTGCTTTCTGACTGTCACTAGGCAATATTTCCCTGGAGAAGAGCGCACGAAGGAAACCGTATGCTTGGCTTCCAGATCAAGGCTGGGAAGACCTAATTCGCTTGTCTGAACTATTTCCTGAACAATTTGAATCTCTTCCAGATGATGTGGAAAAAAATCCAGATGTATGGAAAAACGTACGTGCTTTGCTGCAATCCCATCCTCTCTCCTTGTTTTTCTGCTGGTATTAAATGCTCAAGCCCGCTGCAGTGTGCCACAGCACTCGGCAGGAGGCATGTCTCCACTGGCTTTTTCTATCAAGTCCTTCCTTTTCTTCTTGACCTCCATTAGTGACTGGCTTATTTCCAGAAGAATTAGAGGTCTTATTGTTTAAAAAACAGACCCTCCTTGGTATACTGTAGATTTGTTGTTTTCCAGTCAAATGCCTTCGATGAGTTGTTTGCTGGGTGGATTTTTTTTGCTATTGATTTCAACAGCCACCATTTCACTGTTACTTTTGTGCTGCTAAATTGTACTTTGATCTTCTTGTGGCAGTGAGTTCTGTAGGCTAGTTACAAACACAGGCTTGCCTTTGTTCTACCTTTAGCTTCATTCCATATCTCCTTGCTTTATAAGAAGACTTTCTGCTAGCAATCTGTTAATACTTTTTGCTCGAGATGCTATTTTCTGTACCTTCAGAGAATTTCTTGACATAAAATGAAAGTACAAATGTGCTTCTCGACTTGAATGCTTTATACTGAAAAGGTTGAATTTTTTACATTCATTTAATCTTTTAACATTTCTTTGCAGCTGATTGACTTTATTCTTTGCTCTCCTTGGGTCTTTTGGCCCTTAGTTAATCAAATTGCTCTTGTCTGCTTTCCTAGTAATTTCATTGATGGAGCCGTTCGATTCATTGCATTGTGTCCCATCTTTTCTTGCCAGTGGTTTGATACAGATGCTCTGGAGCAGATGCCATTCCCCATGCAGTACCAGAACAATCTCACAGCCTTTCAGAAGCTCCTCCTTTTGCGGTGTTTCCGGGTGGACAGGCTCTATCGGGCAGTGATGGACTATGTTACTCTGACGATGAGTGAGAAGTAAGTCCCTCCCTTCTATCAAATCCCAATCACACCATCAGGTATCTCACTCAGTACTGGAGTTGTCATCAGCTATGTAAATGATTTTGTAATTTGCCTAAATGACAGAACATGAGTTGTCTGTGCGTCCTTTCTGTGCACAGCCTGCAGTGAGCCTTGAGGTTGGTGTAAGATCTCTTGCACGAGATGGATGCTCTCGTGCAAATGAGCCATTGGTTGTGCTTCTCTTCCTGCCAGGTACGTGCAGCCCCCTGTGATCAGCTACGACACTATCTTTGAGCAGAGCAGTCCTTACACACCAGTTGTTTTTATCTTAAGTCCTGGCTCTGATCCTGTCAGTGACCTCATGAAACTGGCTGAGAGGTCAGGATTTGGAGGGGATAGACTCAAATTCCTAGCCATGGGACAAGGCCAAGAAAAGGTAACTTTGGTGGGAGGGTAGGGGCCTGCTGTTTGCAGCAGGTTAATCTGTCAACTGCAAATCATGCTCCTAATGTTGTGGGCCTGTTCAAATTTCCTTTCCAAAGGTCTGCTCCCTTTTAAAGGGAGTTAATTCATGGTTCAGACATAGCGCACTATCTGCCAGCCTGGGAATAACACCTCCCCATAACATGGAAAGGGGCATTTGTGGTTTGGGCAAAGGTAGATTCAGAATTATGTTTTTGTCTGTTAAAATATAGCTGAGATAAAAAGATGTTACTCTGCAGCCTTTCAAAGGTTATTCAGCGGCCCTTGTTTATGGATGTGAGTCGACTGGAAGTCACAATGTTTGTTACCAAAAAGATATCCTGCTGCTTTTTCTGTCTTTTTGTCAGGAATGCTAAGGCAGGGATGTTCAAAGCTTGGCAGCTGACTGAATTTGCTGTGATTTCAGTCAGTGGGAAAACTCTTATTAGACTCATTTTGACCACCACTTCTAGACTCTCATCTTCCCCCTCTTCTGGGCCACACACACTCCTGTACTGTTTTGAAATGCTTCCATGCTCTGCGTGACATTTAGTTTCAGAAAGAAATAATGAAATAAAAAAGCATCTCAGGGCAACTTCTTGTGGTACTGGAAAAGGTCTGTTCTCAGCCAGGAGCATTCTGGTAACTGCTGTAA
Organism: Chloroceryle amazona; assembly: GCA_027560015.1. Taxonomy (NCBI): domain Eukaryota; kingdom Metazoa; phylum Chordata; class Aves; order Coraciiformes; family Cerylidae; genus Chloroceryle; species Chloroceryle amazona. The sequence continues at coordinate 22,573 of JANHFX010026502.1, read as the reverse complement.
CTCACTAAAAGGCTGAGTGCACTTGCTAGCAGGAGTAATCCATGGCACTAACCCCTCAGGGTCAGTTTGCTTGCAAGATAAAGGGGGAGTGAGTTACTGTTCTTTCTCTCTCTGAAGATCGCTCTGCAGATGCTGGAGACTGTCGTGGTTCGTGGAGAGTGGCTGATGTTGCAGAACTGTCACCTTTTGGTCAGATGGCTCATCAACCTGGAAAAGGCCCTGGAAAAAATCACAGAGCCTCACCCTGACTTCCGCCTCTGGCTGACCACTGACCCGACCAGGGGCTTCCCCATCGGGATTCTGCAGAAGTCCTTAAAGGTGGGAACCCCCCGGCAGGGAGGCTCATCCTGCTGCTCTCCAGCAAAGCAGCCTGGCCTTGGGAGGAGAATGACCCGAATGCAGCCTGTTGACTCGGGCTGTGTGTGCGAGCTTTTTATCTTTATAAGCCAAATCCCTTTTTCCTCATCCTGTTTACCTTATGGTGGTTTTTCCTTTGGGCGAAAGCTGTTCAGCAGCTTTTTTTCTGAAGCGGTTATTTCAGAGTAGGGGTTTGTGAGTAAACCTGGAAATGTGACAAATGCTTTTTAGATTCAGATGCTGCCACGAGTGAGGAATATCTGGAGAGACAGAAATAGTCCTGTCAGTGCTGATGCTGAAGTGCAGAGCTGAGGTCTGTGCCTGGCCTGGCCGTAGTGCCACTGGAGCAGACATTGTAATAGGATAATGGTTTCCAGCTGCTACTTCAGGCTGTGACATTTATCACAAGCAAGCTGAGCTGATTATTTTGAAGGCACAAACCATGATGCTGCCCTAATGTTCCTTTCCGTGGCTGCTTTACTTCTATTGTGGTGAACCAGTCCTGTAAACATAATTATTTTATTTCCCAGATGTGAAAGCAGTGGCGTGACAGATCCACCCAGTATGTGCTCTAGTGTGTCAGTGACAGCGCTGGAGTATTCACCTCCAGCAGTGCTCAGTGCTGCCGTGGGGAGAAGTGAGCGCGAACGGGTCTTTGAGGCTGCAAACACCCTCTTTGTGGGTCTAGCTGGGAGCAGTGAGAACAAAGGGTTTCTAGCCCTTTGAAAAAGCTGCCAGGAGCCTGCTTCTGCCTCAGTTTGATCATCAGGGAAGTCATATTAGAGACTGCTAAGCCATCTCACTGTGGCGATATGTAGGGCACACCAAAATGTGTTAAGCGCTGCCACTTCAGTAAATGAGATCTTCAAGTGTGATAAATATTCATGGCTTTCCAATATCATGACTATCTCTAAAATAATCTCTTTTCTCTTTGTGTAGGTGTGGTTTACCTCAATAAAAGGTCTGTTTCATGTCAAGAAAACATGTTATGTTTATATGAATTTGGAAAGCTGCTCAAACTTTTCAAGCTTGCATCATACAGCTTCCTTAGAGAGTGTGATGTATTTACAGCTGCTTTTCCTGAGGCTATCCAGTCACTGGTGGTGTCCCTAATTATTTTGATAGGTTGTGACAGAACCACCTAATGGTCTGAAGCTGAATATGAGAGCCACCTACTTCAGAATCCCCCCAGAAGCCTTAGAGCAGTGCCCACATCCTGCCTTTAAATCCTTAGTCTACGTCTTGGCATTTTTCCACGCCGTGGTTCAAGAGAGAAGGAAGTTTGGCAAGGTTGGCTGGAATGTACCATATGATTTTAACGAATCTGATTTCCAGGTAAGAAAATAATTACAAAGGCTCTTACACTCTTGAGTTGCTCAGTTTACTTTTGAAGACACATAATCCATCCAGCTTTAATCCTTTCTCACGGTGAGATTTTACTTCATTTTTGTTCTGCTGATGTGGAGTCGTGTAGACTCCTGATCTTCTAGGATGTTGATTCTGGCCACTAAAAATTAATCAGACTCCAAATCCTTCATGTTTATATTGCCTCTCTCATGGGTTTCTTTTTGTAAGAGGATTTATACTTTTTAATTATTGAGAAAGAAATAATTGCTAGTTTTCAAACAAGAAGTACATTAAATAAAATCTATGGATATGTGTAGATGATTTATCAATCTTCATATCTTGCATGTTCCAACAACCTCATTAGGTCTGCATGGAAATTCTTAACACATACTTGACGAAAGCTTTCCAACAAAACGATGATAAAATCCCCTGGAGCAGTCTCAAGTATCTTATTGGTGAGGTGAGTGCCTAACATCAGTAAGGACCAACTGGTGGTAAAAGAATCCAGCTAAGTGGAGCTTCCATTCTGCATGGGCTATATCGTCAAGCAAAGCTGGCTGAGAATCTCTCCTGGGCAGTCTTGAAACTCCCGTGTAGCCTTGAGCGAGTCACTTATGCTCATTGTCTCGATGAACCAGGCCCGTTGTGTGTAACTGCACAACAGGGGACTTACGGAGCTTAATTAATTTTGAGTGAGGGAGCCCTTGGGATCCTCTGATGAAAGCAGTTGCTTCACAGCGTGACTGGTAGAGGGGAGCGTTAGTGACCCGAGAGCTGCGCAAACGGGGATTGCGAAAGCTCTCGCAGTGCTACGTGTGACACGGGCTGTGCAGTACCCACCCAGCCCAGCGTAGCTGCTGTGACATGAAATCCTGCAGAGAGCTGTTCTTTCGCAGCACTTAATCACAGCCGAGCCTGAGCTGGTACCTCGGGAAGGTGCCGCTGCGCATAAATCACCAAGTCTGGGCATTAGGAGTGCCCAGAGCAGTTATCTCCAGACTAAGGCCGAAAAATTCCTGCTTGTTTCCCCTTGAGAGGGGGCTGGAGAAGATGTACTTGGTGTCCCTTAATGGAGCCAGTTACACCACGCAGCCCCTGCAAAGACAAAGAGCGGTTTGGCCATTTCAGTGGTTTTTAACTGCATTTGCTGCTCCAAAAGCCAGTGCTGTAATATTGATGGAACTCATTTCTAGGTCATGTACGGTGGGCGTGCCATTGATAGCTTTGATCGCCGCATCCTGACCGTCTATATGGATGAGTACCTTGGTGACTTCATATTTGACACATTCCAAACGTTTCATTTTTACAAAAACGACAAGGTTGACTATAAAATTCCACAAGGGACTGTAAAAGATGACTTTGTTGGTAAGAAATGCTTTTCCTGCCACATAAGTTAGCATTATTGCATCAAAAAGTCTACTTGCAGTTCATGTTCCCTCCCTACGTCTGTTGTGGGATACGACAAGTTGAAAGGAACTGATACAGCTGATGCTGTTCTTGCTTTATATGAGAAGCCCTTTATCATGCGAGTGTACCAGCCAGCTCCTCATTTCTTAGAAAAAAATAATAATCCCCAGGTAAGCAGCGTGTCAATTATTTTATTATTAGGTGATCCATTTCCATGGGGTGCGAGCGCATCTCACGCTTAAGAATGTTTGGTCAATCCTTGCAGTGTTCCAACACCAGCTATAGCATTTGATTTTTAGCAATAACAAAAATTCACTCACGGAATTCCCTGCACTGTTATGTTTTGCCTGGTAGCTGTGGCATCGTTAGGAAGTGTGGTTTTGTGTTGCAGAGGCGATAGAATCCCTGCCGCTTGCCAATACCCCAGAGGTGTTTGGCCTTCACGCGAATGCTGAGATTGGGTATTACACGCAGGCGGTGCGCGATATCTGGTCTCACCTCCTGGAGCTGCAGCCTCAGACAGGTATGGGCTGTGTGACTTTGGTTTTAGAAATGAGAAATAATGAGGTGGCCCGGGGACTGTGCCACCAGCTGTGTGCACCTCAGGGTGCCCGGGTCCCGTGGTGCTGCCTGTGCCCCGCGTGGGGAGTTGCACGATGCTGGGGCCATGGTGGGATCGTGTCACGGCTCCGGGGAGTGGGAACACGGTGGTGAGGGAGGGTTTGAGCCCTGGCAGCACAGAAGGAGTTCAGCACGTGCCCGGAGGCACGCAGGGAGTCTTCTGGTGCTGCAGAGCATGGGGGATTTTGATGCCAAAAGGTGTCAGCTCTCAAAGTTCTCCTGGAGAATAATAACAGAAGGTGTAGCTTATGCAGACTTAGTCTCTCTAAACCATTTTGGTTTCAGGTGAAACTGGTCTGGGAATTAGTCGAGATGAATATATTGCAAATGTTGCTAAGGACATAGAAAACAAAATACCCCAAGTATTCGATCTTGACCAGATACGGAAGGACTTTGGACGAGACATATCCCCTACAAGTGTGGTGCTGTTGCAGGAACTGGAACGTTTCAATAAGCTGATCGTTCGAATGGCGAAGTCACTGGCTGAACTGCAGCGGGTAGGTCGGAGTGCAGCCACTGGCTGTGATCAGTTGGGCTGTACCTGCCCTGGGCTGCGCTCAGGCTCTCACCATCTTTCCAGGCCTTGGCTGGGGAGGTCGGAATGAGCAGTGAACTGGATGACGTGGCTCGAGCGCTCTTTAACGGACAGATTCCTGGAATCTGGCGGCGGCTGGCCCCTGACACGCTCAAAACACTTGGAAACTGGATTATTTTCTTTAGAGCTCGGTATAACCAGTACACCAGCTGGGTAAGCAAGTGCCTCCAGAAAGGCTTTTGTTTAGTTAATCTGCATGTTACGCTGTGCAAGTTGGTGCAGAAATCAGTCAACACACACAGCTTTAGATACGTTACTTGAGCTAATGCCAATCACCACCTAGAATGATAATGAATCATTGCACGGCTGTGGGTGCAAGACAGGAGCCACTGGCTGGTCTGGCAGAGCGCTGGGCTCCGGGATGAGGACTGGGTGTGGTGGGAGGATCAGGAGCTGCAGGCTGTCTCCTGTGCTTGCAGGTTACTGAGTGCGAGCCCAGGGTGCTGTGGCTCTCGGGCCTGCATGTTCCCGAAGCGTATCTGACAGCGCTGGTTCAGGCCACCTGCAGGAAGAACAAGTGGCCCCTGGATCACTCCACCCTCTACACAGAGGTGACCACGTACAGGACTGCAGAAGATGTCACTGAAGGGTCTACTCAAGGTAGGTGTTTTTTGGATTATTTGGCAAAAATAATGAAGTGGTTAATTGGTGAGAGAGAGCGAAATTACCTGGCATAGTGAGTGGATTACTTTGATTAGAGCTTTGCAGCCCACAGCCTTGGCTTTGCATTTCACAGCCCACAGGATTTCAAGCTGGGCAGTAGCTGGGTTCAGGTTTCTGCTTTCCTGCTGGGTCTCTGCACGCACAAAGGATGATCTTTCTTCAGCTCTTTTCACCACGTTACGTGTTTGAACTTACACCTCTCCCTTGTGCTCTCGTTTGGCTAGAACATCACCTGGTCTTAACAGGTTTATAAAGCCCTGTTTACACCACAAATAATACATTGAAATATAGTTAAACACAAAGTAAATACAACTATGTGTGGTTTATTGTGTCTTTATGAAATCTCTATGGCTAGTGCTGCTGTGATTACTAAATACACCAAATGCTGGGTAAGGGATGGCCAAGCAACAGGGCTTTTGAGCGCTAGACCTGGCAGGGAACAGACGAGGAAAAAAAAAAAATCTTAATTGTTTTTGCCACATCTAATTTACAGATAAAAATACAAGTCACCTCAAGGGCTTACCTATTCTTTATTTGCTAGCATTTCTCCAGAGTGCTTGGCATTTGTACCAGACCAGCTCTGTCCCAACCTTTCGCCTTTGGTCAGAACGATCCAAGGAGCAGCCCCGGAGGAGTTACAAAGCTCTTACAACTTAGTTATTACCTGGGCAAGTAACTGGTGGCTCACATCTGCTGTGGGCAAGGAAACTGCAAGCGCATCAGGCAGTATTTATTCCTAATAATGTTTAGCATCTGTAGTGCAACTGAGACAACTTGGATTTGAAAAAAAAATAACCATTGTAGGTCACAGTTGTGTTCTAAAAACAAAGAGCACAGATAAATACACCCCCTGTGTAGCTGCACTTGGTGTGATGCGGTTTGGTCACGTGTGTCTATCCCAAGGACAGCTGCTGCAGGAACTGTAGCTTAAACTGGTATTTTTTTAGTGGCTCAGCTGACAGGAGCTGTTGCCTTGTCTGCCTGTACAGGCTGCTTTGTTTCGGGTCTGTTTCTGGAAGGCGCAGACTGGGACAGCGAGCACGGCTGCCTCAGCAGAAGCAAGCCTGGGGTGCTGGTGGTGGAGTTGCCCGTTGTGAAGATCGTCCCCACTGAAGCGCGCCGGCTCAGACTCCAGGTACTGCTCCCTGGGCAGGGGGCACTGTGGCCCATCAGCTTATTAACGCCCTTCTGTCTTCACGGCTCGGTAGCTGGCAGGCCCTGCCCTCTCTGCACACACCGCAGCATTTTGTCCTTACCAGCAGCACGTGAAGTGAGAGGTTTAACACTTCTTACATTAGCCATCCTTAAAGTTCTATTCTAAGGGTGACACGCAAGGGGTTAATACATTTGTATTACTATTTAAGACTTGTACCAAAAAGAGAATTTCTGAAGACAGTCATCTCTCCTAGAGCCATTCTTGGTTCCAGGTCCCTGGAGCACTTCCAGCACTACTCAGTGTCCTTTCTTCCTCCACGCTCTTTCAGAACACCCTCCGGACACCTGTGTACACCACCTCCCTGCGAAGGAACGCGATGGGCATTGGCCTGGTCTTTGAAGCTGATCTTTACACTACAAAGCACATTTCCCATTGGGTCCTTCAAGGCGTTTGTCTCACCCTGAATGCGGAGTGACCAGGAGAAGGTACCGCGTTGTTCCCAACAGAATCCAACCCGCAGGGAGGGCTGGGGCGAGTGTGGGTGGGGGGCTCAAGCTCTGCAGGGACTGACACCAGGGGGGGTAGTGCTCTCCTAGGCACCCCTGACTTTAACCAGTAGGGGAGTGCCAAGCTTGTACTATTAATAAACACATTTGAAAAGTGTTTCCTCATTACCATTTCCTTTCAGAAAGGGTCCAAGCTGGTCTCCATATACAACAGCGACAGTAAGTTAGCCTCGCACGCACACACAAAGACTAAGGGTTGCCTGTATGGTTGTAAGAAATGTTTTTAATTGCCCAAAGCATCACTTCTGCTGTGCTTAGAAGCGGTGCCTTCCATCAGCCTCGAACAAGTGGCAGGGTCGAGCAGTCATACAATAGATCACCATAAAAATATGGCAGAGACCACCAAAAAAGCCAAACCTGCTGCTGGTTAATGCAACACACTTAAAAATAGTAAACCACAGAAAAACAAACTTTCTTTAACCAACCACTTTCCAGGAACAGCTTTTCCCGGTCCCTCCCCACCATCCATGAGACAGACCCTCCCACCCAGCCGAGGCGGAACACGGAGCAGCGTTCTCGGCTTCAGGACAGCGAGTGACCGAGTCGTGAGGGTGCACAGGGGCAGGGCATGGGGGGCCGGGGGCCAGTGGTGTTCAACCCACCCCTCTCTGACTGAGAACAGCCCTGCTGGAAGGTGTCATGCTGCATGGGAAGTTTAGCAGTACCACAGCTGGGAAGAACAGCTTTTGTCACCCCGCCAGTGCCTTGGTGGGGGAAGCTGAAGTGCTCCAAGGCTCCAGAGGGAGATGCAGACCAACACACAGCTGCAGGAAAAGCTCACGAGGGGCAGACTACAGCTGGCACGGGGCAGGACCGAGGGCAGGCAGGGATCCTTCATCAGCTTTCACAGAGATTATGCATTCCAAGTTTTTGAAGGCACATCATAAGCTTAGCAGCATTTGGGAGCCATTGTTTCTTGCCGGTCCTACTCAGAGGCTGCAGACAAGAGTGAAGCAGAGATGAGCTGGAGGTGCAGATCGGAATTTAAGAAAAAAAAGGGTCAGATTTGTGCTCCTTTCCTAAAATTACTCTCACAGCTCTCAGTATGCCTTTCTTTCCTAGGAAAAAAAATAATAATTAAAAAAATAACTGAGGGGTCTTACGAGATGTAGGGTCTACCTGTCACGTACTAAAGGGAGCAGGGGAACCAGGGCAAGTGCAAGGCAAGGTCATCCCAATCCACGAGGATAAAAGTCAAGGATGCCAGGTTCTCCTCCTGTAGGGATTGCTCACATCACTTTAAACACACACACATTCTAGAGGGACAGCTCAGGTTTCTAAACTGGCAGAAGCCAGCACAGGCTGATGATGCCCAGAACAAAACTCATTTTTTTTTTTCAGGAAATAAAAATAATCCCTTTACAAAAAAAGTGCAGGTTAGAGCACAAGAACCATTCCCATCGTGGACAGCTGGTTACCTAAGCTCTAAGCCAGTGTGGAAGGTGCTACACGTGCAGTGTACTGACTTAGTGCAGAAGGTGTAAGGGAGCTGTGCCCTTTGACCAAAAACCACACCAACCAACCCCAAACAAACAAAAAACAAACCCCGAAAACAACCCCGTGTTCATATTATTTCCATGGGGCATGTTAACCCTTTCAGCGTGCTTTACCCAACCCCTGCCTCCCCATTTTTTTGGACTTAAACAAAGCCACAAACCGAAGTATTTAGGATTAATCAAGTAACACTGGCTGGGACTCTCAGGATTTTGAGCCCCTGTGAACACCATTTGCAGTCGAGAGCGTGTGCGGGAGGCGGGGGCCTTGGGTCCTTGTGAAGTGTACGTACAACTGCACTGGTCTCAGCGCTGCGGCGGGAAGGGCTTTGGCTGGAGGTCAGTGTTTGCTGACGTGTTTACATAGACAGTGGAGACAACAGAACCACGGCGGGGGTCGCAGTTGACAGCAGGTACAGCTCACTGCAGGTTTAGGGGCCAGTAATGCAGCCTGCAGCCTGTGCCTCTGTCCACACCTGTAGTTACAAGAAACGGAGCAGCGCTCAGAAGCAAGCGGTCGGGTTCCCCTGATTTGGCCACAGCATGGAGTAGTTATATACCTTGCCACATGAACACAGTCCTACTGGATTTCGTTAGAGGAGCATAATCTATTAATGATGGACCTGGAAGAAGTTTGGCATGCATGGGGCATCAAAAGAAACGTTACTGCAGGTGCTATTCATCCTACAGGATCACAGTGCGTAAACAGCCACGGAGTAGAGAGCATGTCAGTGGTTTTATTCAAACAGTTCTGTCTGTCCCTGAGTGCTTTCTGACCACTTTGCTTCCATGGACCTGATCCACCGCCAGCGTTTCGACCTCCGGCTGGGGCTGGGCCGGCGCGACGTGGTGGATGCGATGTGCCACCCCGATGTGCGCCTTGTGCGGCTTCTCTCGGGCCGGGCTGTGCGATTCACCAGCCGCGCGATCCGAAGCAATGGGCGGGATAACTAAAGGCCTCTCCTTAATAAGATGCACCTCTGCCGTTTCCCTGGCCAACAGAAAGGGGGTGGGATCAGGCATGGCATCCACAGGCTCCCTCAGCAGCAGCTTCCGGCTATCCGACCCTATTCGGTAGGCCTCTTCGAACTCGGGGTTGAGCGGCGTCGACAGGCTCTTCTTCATCCTGCGCCGCGGCGTGTCCGGCAGTTTGTCTTTGGGAGGGGACGGCTTATAGTTGGACAAGACGGGACTGCCAGAAGGGGTCCCTTCCGAAGTCCCACCTGAACTCATCAGCTTCTTCTTGGTAGCGTGCAGCTGAGAAGTTAAATAAGCAATAGTGCTCGCTCGCTGCTCTAGTTCACTCGACAGCATGTTGAGCTTATGGCTTTTCATTTTTAACTCTTCCAAATACTTCTTTTCCCTTTCTTTGATAGTGTTTTCCAGCACCATTATCATTGCGTTCTTTTGTTCGAGTTCTTTCAATAATTCATTATTTTCAGCCTCTTTGGCTTTCAGCTGCGCTTCAAGGTCTTCACACTTTCTTTTGAGTTCCTCACTTCTCGAGCTACCATTTTCTAGAAGAACAGGAAAAGCAGAAGTGCCTCAAGTTAACAACAGCCACCAAGCAAAATAGTGCAACAGGGCTCCTTTTGCCATCCCAAAGCCATAAGAGAAATTCCAAAGACTAACTTCAGCTACTACGCTTAAACTTACTGCATCCTGAGAAGCACCAGGATGGCTTTTAAGGAAATGATGAGGAGCTGGTGCCACTCACCATGGTTTATAGTATAGAGACACTTCACGTGTGCTGGGGAACAAAGGTTACAGAATCTTCTCGTTTAATGTGCTTAAAATTGGAGTCATTTTTCAAGTCTTCTGCTTATTAAGAGGAACTCCTTCCACTGCAGATGCCAGACTGGCTGGGAGGAGTGAGGGGGCAGCTGGCACAGCTCCCCAGGAAGCTCAGGGCAGCCGAAGCCCGTGATGCCGAGGTAGAGACGTGTCTCTTCACCAAGGCTTTGCAGCTGCTGAAGTCTCTGTGGGATGAGACCCAGCGCTCCAGCAGGGACCAGCAGCCTGAACCTCGCCAGTAACAGGCAACTTCTGCCACAGGGCCGTCGGCTGTAATGCGTCAGGTGTTGTCCCCTCCACAATGGGCAGTGTCTGAGCTCAGCACAGCATCAACCCGTGTTCTCTCGCATCTGTCCCACACTATCCCCCCTCTGACAGATCACAGCCAGGGAGTATTTTACTCCTGTGCTTCACCTGTTGATAACAATACATCTGAAAAACCTAGAATTTAGTGTCTGTGTGCATAAAAAGAAAAACTTGTAGGTTTAATTACAGTCCCAGCTAAGTTTTAATAGTCTCACACTTCTGCCCCTAAAATTCCTGCCCCATGTTCCCACCAAGCATGCAGGGCAGTGTCTCGTGAGAGAGCGCAGCAGCTGTACACGCTGCTCCTGGCTCTTTCAGAGAGTTCCTGTGTGACCTTGGTAGAGAACTTGTGGCATTTGCTTCATAAATAAGTCTGGAAAGTAGAAAACTACTCTTGTACCTGTTCATTTATGAAGTCAACATCCCAGTGCAAAGTATTCTCACCTACTGGCAATGGTGAAATACAAGCACTGAAACCGCTGAGGTAGTTGAACCTTATTAATAGAAAAATGCTGTGTACTCCTTACCTGACAGGTCTGAACTCTTTACAGTCAGCTCATAAGTTAAATCTGAGGAAAAAAAAAGGTCATTTATTTTTGTTAGAACATGATCATCACCCCACACCCCACCTGGTGAACACATTTACAAGGGCACCCTGCAACAGAAACATAACTGACTCTCCCCCCGCCCCAAAGCACTAACAGGGGATCCGCTGCAAATTACCAACCCTGTAAAGCATCTGTACCAATCACCGTTTAAAACTAAAGCCTTTGCTTAATGATGACACAATTGTGCTCGAGCTATGTTCTGACCAACCCAAGTACACCCTGGAGGTGGGCTGGCTTGCTGAGGTAGGAAGCAGTTACTCCATTCCTGTGGAAGGAATTAAGTCGCGAATAGTCACGGGTGTCCCCTCCCGGGTACCTGTGCAGTGCTGCTGCAGGCGCCGGATCTCCGCGTGCAGGCCCTTCAGTGTGTTGGCATGTTCTCGCTGGAGAAACAACAGGTTCTTCTGGGCACTCTGTAGCTGGTTCTCCAGGTTTGACGTTGCCATCCTGACATGCAGCTACCCTGTCAGCAAAGGGACGTAGCATTGGACCAGCGAGTTCTCGTGTGCACTCGGAGACCCTCCCGCTACTGCTGGGGTCACCCGACTCCTCTGATGCACGAGCTGTAGGCAGTCGAGCAACTGCCACAACAGGTTCATGACTATTTCAACCAGAAGTGTCTAAGTTCATAGAAAGCCTGATTATACTCTAGGCCAGAGCAGTGCAGAGAACTCATTTGTTTGGAGTTAACACATTTAAAGGATTAACTTCAGACAGACTAAGTCACTAATCCTGTTACAAGGTAAAAGGGGAGTTCTAAGAAAGGAGCTGTGTCTTGTTGGTGGGGGGAAGGTCCACCTGCCCCAGGGCTACAGCGGTAACAGCTCTGGATAAGAGCAGGGCAGAAAGCCCTAAACCACACCACCTCTGAAGAGAAATGCAGAACAGGGAGTGTACCACACAGCCAGGCCCAGCAGCACCGTCACTGCTCGCTGGGACCTGCGTGGGAAAAAGCTCTGGTGGTCTCAGCCACGCTAGCGCAAGGTCCTGTGCCCGGTGCAGGGTCCTGCAGAATTGGAGATGGGTGTCCCACATGAACCCTGATGACATGGACCAAGAGAACAAAGGACACTGCTGCATTTGAAGAGAAAACAGATTCTGCTTGGTTCAGGTTACTCGTAGAAGGAAAACTGTTCCACTGCTGGGTTTCCCTTGTGGAATGCCTACTGCAGTGCTTGGGCTCAACTAAAGCTGGACATGGTTAATGGTACAATGACAGCCCTACGATGCTGAGGCATCCCTGAAGACCCCTGTGCTGCCACTGTTACTACAGCTCCTTATAAGGCTACAATGGTTTTATGTAGACCCACAGGTCTGAGAAGCAGCCCTTGGTAGAGCTGGCACTGCAGCCTCCCAAATGAACTCCCTGATGGAGAGATAAAAATAGCTCCTCCGACAGCTCCTCGCAGCTGGTGTGGCCAGATGTGTCCTGCGGAGGAGCACAGGCTGTGCTCTGGGTCTCTCTGTCACGTTTCAGGGAGCAGCTGGAGAAGCATCCAGAGAAGCACAGAGTGCAGGTAGCAGGACCCTAGTGATAGCCAGTCACTAAGCCTGTCATGACATGATTTTGTCTGCTGTCCTGTTTCCCAGTGAAGCTGCAACTCTAGAACAAGTGCTGAATGAGAAAAGGCAGCGCTGAGGGCAGGCAGCCCTCCTGCCTCGGCGTGCACAATCCCCCCCCGTACGCTTCGAGCTGGTGGTTGTCCCTGGGCACGCAGGGTCCTTAGGTTTGATTTCATTAGGTTTGCCTTAGTCCCTCTCTCCAGCCTGTCCAGCTCTCTCTGGATGGCAGCGCAGCCTTCCAGCCACTCCTCCCAGTTCAGTGTCATCAGCAAACTCCCTGAGGGTCCAATGAGCCCTTCATCCAGGCCACAATCCAGCCAAGGAGGCAGGAGGCTGAGGAAGGGGTTGCCGGGTTAAACACTGCTACAGCGTGAGGAGCATTCGCTCCTCATTACAGTACCAAAGGCTAAAGTTATCTGTGTGGTTTTGCAAACAGTTACAGTATTTAGGTTACAGAGATAAGCAAAGAATCAGGATTCCCGTTGCCTGGACAACCAGCAGCAACAGCATTACAGCCACGGTCTCTAATCGTGGGACCACATGTTGTGCATAAGCCAGACCTCAGGTCTGTCCTGTGGCTGTGTCGCAGGCACCCTAACGGGTTTGTCTATGTCAAGTGCTCTCCATCAGGCTCTTGCTGGTGTGTAGTTTTAGGACAAAAATTCGATCCTGCAAGTTTAAGTTTGATAGAGCATTCGGTCAAAGTAACACACTTTTGTCATTCCTGAGTGTAACACAGCCCTGTGTTTAATTTTCTACTTTTTACTCCCCCAAAGAACACCGGACTCAGTGCTCCTGCACCTTACTAAAGCCCCTGAGAAGGGGAGCAAGGGAAATCACACACAGTGCCTGCCTTTCATGTGTGACCCTAAATGACATCTTCATCCACTGACTTATCCTACAGGAGCATATATTTGAGTGTTAAAAGAACAAAGCGAAGGTGTAAAAGACTTTCAAGGAATCCATTTCCGTGCCAGGGCAGAACAGAGCTCTCAGTTACTTTATAACAGACTGAAGATTAGATTCAGTGCTCAAGAGGAATGAGGGTAGTGGTGCCAACTTGTGCTTTGTTGAGCAGAACGGGTCGTTTCGCAATTACCATCGTTAGCAAACAAGCAAAAATTATGGACTGAAAATAGCCTCAAGAGAGGTTTCTGGGTTGGCTAAACAAGAAATAAACTGAGTTGTTCACACAGGCTCTTGTTCTTCAGCCACTGAAGAGCAGCTCTTCTGAGCTGTGCCTGCTTTCCACGCCCTGGGACGCTCTGTGACTGCCCCATGGGTACCCGCTCACTGCCCACCGCAGCAGAAGACAGAGCAATTAGTGTGGGGCACCATTAATTTTAAGGTCTGATGATATTTTAGCTGTGTTATGTTTTCAAAGTGACATCATCTTGTTTGCACAGCTGACTTCAGAGTGACAGAAGCTTTCTGGAATCATCCAATTTCTAAGTGACCATTACACTCTCACTGGCTGAAGACAACAGCAGAATAACCCTGCAAGAGCCCAGAGGATTGCTCTGGCAATTGTTCCGCTTTTGAGTCTGACAAAAGAAATCTCTTCAGATTAAAGTCTCTTCAGACTTCAGCTAAAGATTTATCTTAAAAAGCCTGAAGGTGCCACATCTGTTTTGTACAAGGACAGAAGCTGGGAGAGAAGTGGAAGTCCTGGCTGTGACCCTCCCGCATGCTCACATCCACTGTGCTTCCCAGGACAGGACAAGAGGGGACATGAACTTGCTTCAACAGAGACTCAGTGCTACTTGTTCTCTTGGGAAGGGACAGTCTAAAGAAAAAATATAATTAAAAAAAAAAACAACAAAACCCAACCCATTTCAGGTACATCTCCCATTAGAGTTTCAAAGAGAAATCTATAAAGCAGTGCTGGGATTGCACTAAGCTGATTTCATCTGCTCTCTGACAGAAGAAAGAATGTGCAGCCAAGAATAAGGCTGCGATCAAAAAGCACAAGAGAAACAACAAAATGCAGCAGTCAACTGAGCCCTTAATGGCCCCAGTGAGCAATCTCCATTCTCTCGCCATGGCAATTGGCAAGACAGCTCTGAAAGGAACCAGTCTCTGGCTGGATTTCATCAGATAAATTAAGGCAGTGCTGGGAAGAAAGCTGGAACTTCATACGCCCCAGATCAGTGATGCCACTACGGTTCTTCCCCCTTGCCCCTTGTATCCAAAGCAACTTTTTAAAGAGAGTTTGCTCTGTTCTTAGACAATGGGAGTTGGGCAACGCAGAGCTTGGCAAACTCCCGCCTGGAACACACGTGTCATTTGATCAGGATGATAAAAGATTAAAAGGGGCACTGCCGAGTTCACCTCCTCTTTTGCAGGAAGGCTTGTGCAAAACACCACCGGTGTCCGACCTGTCGCCGGTACACAAGCTGTGCTGGATGGAAAGCTGCATTCAACCCTCCAAACACGCTGAATTTCTCATTGCTCAGGGTCACCACCATCACAAAATGTATCTAGGTAGAGCTCAAAGATTGAGCCTCAAGTCCTCTAGGCAATGGATACACAATTGCTCCTGAATGTAGTCTAGGAGGAACAAATGGAATGAATTCAAGAGCGTTTCCTGGGGAACACCGAGTGCAACACTACAATCCTTGCTGCCCCTACCTCAGCCCTCATCTTCCAGGGAAGTGGAAGAGGTAAATTAACATTCTTGGAGGCTCACCTTAAAAAAACCTGCTCCATCTCTGTTACAAGTGCATGTCCCCTTAAAATGGGAACAAAAATAAATTAATATTGTTCATTTTCAATTTACGATTTATCAAGAGCTTCCAAAATGTAAAACTTCTTTGCATGCCAAAAACTATCGCTAACATTTTAACAGCCAAATCTTGCCTTGCAGATGATGTGCAGGCTCCAGGCCCTTTCTGATCTTAAGTATTTGGATCGAGCTCAAAATATTTCACAGGGCAACGAGCATCTGGCTGTCTGTAAGGTGCCTGTGCACAAAAGCAGAGCACCTCTACACCTGATGCAAGGGAAGAGGAGGGAGATGCTAAGCTACGACTTTAGACACAGTCCAAAGGAAGCTACTGGAACGAAGCCCAGACAACCATCGCTATTTAACATTTTAATTCCTGCGTGGTATCCACTATACAAACTCAAATAACCTCCTTTTACACAGACGGGGTGCCTGGGAAGCTGCTTTAGCTCCCTGCCGACACATACCCAAATCTTCTGGAGGCACGTATGGGCAGGCAGGTATTTTCCTCTCAACTGGTATCTAGCCTGCACACCCTCAAAACATCACAAAACTACCAAAATGCTTTTTGCATGCTGTACAAAATACAATTTGAAGAATTAATTAAGGACACAGGAGTCTTCTTGGAAGAACCTTCAAAGCTTTAGCCAGTCTCCATCTTAAAGACTCTCACCGAACTGACCAACCATTTCTGCATAATGTAGCTCCAGTGATAAAATGCCCAGGGGACGGACACTCTGCTGTTCCTTGCTTAGATCAGCTCTCCATCTCGTGTGCCATCCAAGTGTTTGTTCAGCTTATTTTAAAGGACATAATAAAGGAAACCCTGCTGCCTCCACTGCCAACTCGAGGGCTTTGCCATCTCTCTGCTTGGATGTTGGTTTTAAGTCCCCCCAGCCAAGTATCATTGTACTTCTAACACCAATCCAGCAACAGCACAATTAATAACAGCCTGTTACAGTCTCAGATTGATGTTTGCCCCTCACTCTTCTGTGCATGAGATTCAACCACTTGAACTAGTCCAATATTTCCTGAAGTCACTCTTTTCAGACTACTCTAGGCTTACACAGGCACCTTCCCAATGTCCTTGCCCTTCCCCAGCACTCCCTTCTCAGTAGCGAGCCCATCTTACCACAACAGCTCCATCCCCCTCCTCCTCCTCAACTGGAACAGTATTTATACCTAATTATTGTCCAAATAACTTGTTTTCATATTCTTTTGCTTGGTGTGTTTTAAGCCAGGCCAAGTTAGTTCTTTCCTGGAGCTACCTGAGGGGAAGGGTAGGATTTTACTTCCTCAGCTCCTTTACAATTTCTACTGGTTTTCAATGCTATTTTACTCAGCTGTTTCGCTGCCTCTGATCCCTTCTGATCAGAGATTCTGCAGAGCCTTAACGGTTCATCTTTGAATGTCCCCGAGGAAGCCCAGGTTTTAGTATTTTAGTAAGAAAATAATTTCTTGTTAGTCCTACAGCCATTGGAGTGGCAGCAG
>JANHFX010026501.1:5641-22658 GCA_027560015.1 Chloroceryle amazona | reverse complement strand
CGGAAGAAGTTAAAATTATACATGTTGCTTAGTTTTTGTTAAAATATTTGTGTGTTGCTATAGCAGGGATTTTTGAGAGCAGTGTCAGGTTGTATACGGACTCTGTTCGGGGTTTTTCTCTGTACTCTTGCATCTCTTTTGTTTTGTATTTCTGACTTGAGTCTCTCGCTGGTTTGCTTTTCAAACCATTACACCATGTATGTTTATTTTCTTTTTTACTGTGCTATGTAACTTGAGTTTCAAGTACAGTATTCAGAAATACTAACATAGGAATGTAGCCAAAAATATATTAAGGCTATATCGGACCATATTTGGAAAAGTATTATTTTAGTAAGTTAAGTTGTTTTATTGGATTACACATTTTTTATTTCAAAAGCTTTTATGTGACTACAAACCCCAATATGATTTTGGGTATAGAGTCCCCTGGAAGGCCTCTTTGAGTTGGTCTGCCTTGGAGCAGTGAATCTGCTCTGACTGAGTGTCCTCGCCTCATAGGTGAGTGGTTTGCACATTTTGAATCATCATTCTAAGCTTAGATTTATTTACACCTGTGTAGTACTAATTTCCAACAGACATCCTGAACCAGTAAATAAGTTGCATCTGCTGAAGTGTTTAAAAGAATGCTTTCGCTGAAGTAGAAATTATAGTGAAGAGATGTTTCTGGCTATCTAGATCTCACATATTTTTTATCTTCCATTTTTGTTTTCCATCTCAAAAGCTAAAAACTATAGTTTCAGCTGCTCGAGGTGACTGAATACAGAAAAAAAATCCTACAGATTTAAATCATTTACAATAATCAAAAGTCTTTAAAGGTATTTTGGAAGCTAAAAAAAATAGATAAATTCATAATCCATTTCCAGGGTAGATTCCTCTTCAAATTTGGGGGGATCATAAATGACATTATCCAAATAGGTACTAAAGCTTTTGTTTCATGTGTCTTCTACCAACTAAATAGCAATTTTGATGATATTAAGAGGGTATTAGGAATTTGCCTACATAGTTAAAAGCAAAAATTTGGAAAAATGCAGAGATATTATCAGTGTAGTCATCTAGTCAATACAAACATTTATCTTCACTACAGCAGTTTATTATTTTGTAAGTAATAGTATATCCTTTTTAAAAATAACAAAACTTTTTCTTGTCAGAAGTAATTACAGAGTCACAGAATATTAATGGTTGGAAAGGACCTCCTAGATCACTGAGTCTAACCATAACCATAACAAAAAACACCTAAATACCCTGATCAAACATGACTTCAAAACCACAAAATAACCCCCTACATGCCTGCCCCTAGAGCATGTCCTGAAGCACCAGGTCTACCCCTTTCTTAAATACCTCCAGGGATGGTGACTCAACTACTTCCCTGGGAAGGCTGTTCCAGTGCCTCACCACTCTTTCTGTAAAGAATTTCCTCCTAATAGCCAATCTAAACCTTCCCTGCCCCAACTTCAGACCATTACAACATCTTATCCAAGAAACATCTAAAACCAGTGTGGACTCAGGGTACATAAAAGCCAAAAGGAATGACATATGGAAATGTCAGTCTACCCCTGCAAGTGCATACCTCTTGGCACATACTGAGCCTGGTACATTTGTATAGCTTCTGACATCACAGAACATTTTTGTAAGGGGATAGCCTCAAGGTACAAAGTTTGCATAAAATAAATTACTTAGTCGATTCAAACATTGAAGAATCTTTCATACTTATATAGTGACCCGTAAACAAATTTACGTACAGCTCTCAGCAGTATATCCAGGATCTAAGTGCTCATGTGTTACAGTCAAATAAAGTAGACATGAGTATATTCTAAAATTAGTAATACTTTACTGAACATAGTCTCAGGTTTTCTACATTGTGCTGACCTCTTTTCTGTATTTAATAATTAATCTTAGCACAATCTATGGCAAGAGCAGATCAACTTGTACTTAGAAAAGAAGATGAGAAGTAGTTAATAATTTTAATGATGCTTCCTTTTGAAGATTGATTGCTATAGAAAAAGTAATTCTTGCTATTCACTTTTCCTCATCCTCTTTTCCCTGCCATTTTCCTTCATTTGCTTTGCCACATTAGGCTTAATTTTACCTGACTCCTCATGTAGTGTCCTTTGGACATTCTTGTATAAAGAAGATATCTCCATCGTTTCTAACCAAGACCTCCTGAAGCAGGAATGCTATTAAATATTTGGCAAGCAGTCTTTTTTTTTTTTCATTTTCTTCTCTTATTTCCTATAAGTATATTCTATTTTATTGTCCTCTTATATTTCTTCAGTCTCACTGTTCCTTTTATCTTTTTTTTGTGGCCCATTCTTAAGTGTTTTCAGTCACAACTCGCGGCATTGTGAACTTTCTTTTCCCCATTGATTAACTGGCTCCACCATGTTGACTCAATACCTTGAAATACCTTTCTTTCTTTGTAGTCTACACCTTTGTGTACTTTACAAATAAATTTTGCCCTGTACCTGAAAGCTTTGTAAGAGACTCTGAAGGGATCTATTTGCCACAGTGTGAATCTCAGATGAGCAGCTCACTGACTGATCCTTAAACATTTGCCATTTCTCAAGTGAAGGGATTCTTCAGCATTTCATCTGTTTTTGTGATTCAAGCACTGCTGATTTTGTAGTCTTTGCTTTCTTTTAACAATATTACAAGCTCACCCTGATGTTGTTTCTATGGCAACCTGTTGTCCTTTCAATTTGTTTGACCAGGGAGCACACAATGTAGTACATTTGTGCAACTGCAACTTAAAAACAACAGGTGACATTTTAAAACATAAGCAGCAAGCTCTAGCAAAACCTCTACCCCCTGCCTCTTTAATAAATGTAATCTCCAAGCCTCTAGAGTTTAGACTGCAAATAGTTTGTTTCATTTATGAAAAGCATGATATTAAAAGAAAGGAAAGCATATGCAGTGCAATAACTGCTGCCATAACAATATTGAAATAAAACTTGAGAAGCCACTGAAAAGTACACATTCATTCTTTTCTGATTTCCTAATCTCTGGGGTTTACCTTTGCATTTAAACAATTTTTAAAACAGCAACGAAAATCCTGTTCTCTAGTATTACATTACCTAACATAACATATCCAGAATGGTCACATAGAAATGACCGAGTCATGGCATTTTGAGATAAAGAGTGAAAAAGTTATACAGTTAAACTGACAAAAAGTTAAAATTGCAGTTTTATAAAGACTTTTATGTTTGTTTGTTTGTCTGTAGCATTGGGAAAAGGAATGACATGTTATGAAGGCTTAGGGTCACATTCATGTAGAATAGGAATATGAAATAAACCCACATCGCTTCATGCTGGTTTTCATGCAGCTGTCTTCATAATCTCTACAATTTTCCCTTGAGAGGCTGCATTCCTGAGGTTAGTGGAGTTAAACTGACTCCAGTAACTTCTTCACCTGGGTTGAAGTCCCATTTTTTCCTGAAAGTCCTGCCATATTATTGTTAACTTAAAGCCCTCATCAATTATCCAATAAAAATCACAAATCCTCCTAGACATACTAGTTGCCTGAGCAAAATTTTTATTAAAAACTGTTTTATGTTTAATCAAATTTGAAGTTTTCCTATTCAGGGACAAAACACAGGAGAAGGAAACACATTTAGGCTTTGTAAAGTGGGCTGAAATCAACATATTTTCTTTGGATTTAACAGGAAATTAAGAGTAGTCCTTTCTTTCTCCTTTCCCAGGCTATTATCTTCAGTTTTGAATAAGGATACTCTGGACTGTATGAAGTTATTAATAAGATCATTAAACAAGAGATCCAAAAGAGATCTCAAAGGTACCTACTGAATACAACCTTCCAGTGAGAATGTGGACGTTTGTAAAAGCTCTTTGGGAACATTTTAATGAGGCCTCCACTACCCCTTCCATAATTCTGTGCAGTCTATTTTTCCCTATGTTGCATATGAGAATACCTTATTCAACAGTATATGTTGTAAAACAGTAAATTAGTTTAGTTAATAAGGTAAGTAAATTATCTTATATGAATATAATTTTTTCTTGGCATGTCTGTATTCTATAATTATTTAACATTTGGTTAAAAATAATCTGCTGAGGAATCTGTTTTCATTAATTTGCTGTGTATGGAATTTCAGTTGTATTTACATGCTTTACCTATGTTCAATAATCCCACCTGATTTCAATGATTCCTTTCACTAAAATATCAAAAGGTTCTAATTTGCTTCAGGCAGATCTCTCTCTATACAGGAATGAACATGATTAGACTTACTAAAATGAAGACATCCACCTAGTAATTTTTTAAAATAATTGTTTTTCTCATTCTAGGTTAATCACATTTAAAAATGTCAATGACATTAATTTTGTTACTTAGAAAATCACTAGATTTTGTTATTTGGGGGGTATATTTACAATGAATACTGATGCTAGACAACATTGGAAACATTGGCCATTTTAGTATCTGTTAAATAGA
This sequence comes from Chloroceryle amazona, assembly GCA_027560015.1. Lineage (NCBI taxonomy): Eukaryota > Metazoa > Chordata > Aves > Coraciiformes > Cerylidae > Chloroceryle > Chloroceryle amazona. The sequence goes on along the minus strand of JANHFX010026501.1, from coordinate 18,223 downwards.
TCGGTTAAGTTACCCACTCATAAAACTGTACTTCTAGAATGTTTTCCATTTACTGACACACATTCTACTTGTCATAACTCTTTGAGTCTTGTCCTTTCTTACCTTATATATACATGTTATAGAAATTCTTACATAGGTATCTCTAATAACATGAACTCATTTTTACATTTGGTATATCTCTGTGTCAAGTGTCAGGTCAATTAAGAGCTCATAAATTAACTATTGTCCTCTTCGTGTACTTAGCTTTCTTTTCAGCTTTGCTAAGCTGAATTTGTTACCCTAAAAAATAAATATTATTTAAAGATATTTACCCAAATACCCTTTTCTTTAGAATGCTTTTCCCATAGCATTTCATATACATTATTTGTTTCTACTGATAAATTTGCTCTTAAAATCTGTTACAAAGAATGAAAAACTCTTATTCTACAATTACAGACACTGACCTTGTCTTTGACACAGTGGAGTTCTCCCATATTGCCAGAATCTAACATAGAAAAGTCTGTTGTTCTCTACTGTCTGTAGCAATATTTTTTTTTCCTATAAGTTATTTGATAATCTCATTGTTTGAAAACATATCTAGAGAGATCAGGAACATTGTTACTCCAGTGTTATTCTGTTTATCTGAGTCTATCCTTTGGGAACAACAAGTTCTTCCTCAATTCCCTTAAAAGAATAAAAAAAAATTCCCTTTTAATCTTCAAATTCTCTTTTCAAGTAAATTGACAGCTGACTACATTCAGAACTAATACACAACATACCAAAGAGATTGCTCAGTTATTGTAACTTGCTTATATTCTTTTCAATACTGCCTAAAAATGATGTATTTTATTTTCAATATGTACATTATAAATAAATAAATAAAAATAAATATAAATAAATAAATAATTCCATTCACTTTCTTAATATTAGCCCCATGTTGTTCATAGGTGTTCTGAAAATTATGTTTTGTCTTCATGACTCTTAACAACACAAGAGGTTGATTTAAATGATTTTAAAGCAGGAGTAATTATAAAGTAAATAATGAAAGTATAATGATAGAAGATTTATGCAGAAAAAGGTCAATTTTTTATATTACCAAGTACTGTTTGAGAAATTTATTGCTCCCTGGGTGTTGCTTGGTCCTTTTGAATAGCTGCATGAAGAATTTTGGCTACAGTAGTCACAAATCATTTTGTCTTTTGGGGACAGTCCTTATCCTAGAAAACAACTTGAGAACTGAAGGGATCAAGACCTGCAAAGTTGAAATATTAGAATAGATTTAATTCAGACTTATTAATTTATTAAACAATATGCTGCTACTGCTGCTCCATTCTGCTGCTACTGTTCTCTGTAACAAACAGAAATTTTACTTCAGTATTAGTACCTTTGCAACTTTGACAGTGAAACACCAAATGAAGACACCATCAGACGGGTAATAAAACATGTTAAGAAACAACTTTCTTTTTAAACATTTAAACTTGACTCATGAACTTTTACTGAACACAAACAGTAACAAGAATTGTGACAGTACTAATTTCAAATAAATCATTATATTTTGCAGGGGAATGAGAAGAAGAATTAATCAAAAGTTGTAACCACTCTTTCTTGTATCTTAATGATCAGTGGTTTGTAGTTTTGTTTGTTTGTTTTTAAACAGAAATACATCTTTGTAACTGTTTAATAGTAAATTACATTTAATCATATCTAACATTAATGGTATTATTAAATCAGCATAGTAAGAAAGTGATGTCTCTGAACTAAGGAACACAAACTCAGGTAAAAATGATGCAAAACAAGATGACTTAAATGAGGTGTTGGTTTACAGTGTGAAGGTCCTGCTATTGCCATTGAAAGAATTTGTGCTTGCAGCCAGAACAAAACAATCCGATAAATTGGTTGTTACATTAAGTAATGTCAACACTCTGGTTGCTGTTTTCAGAGACAAAAATAAATAAATTGCATTACGAAGTGAAGCATTTAGTGATGTTTCTACAGAGAAATGGTAGACAATAGGAAATTATGACTCAACCTGGATGAGAAAAAAATAATTTGTGTAAGAAAAAATAATTAGGCTTCTTTTAAAAAAATCTATTTTCAGCAGAAATTGTTGCTGTAAGCACTGCAAGTATTGTTTTTTTTTTTTGATTTACACAGCTATTTACACGTTAGTCAACACATCGTACCCAACATATGTCTATTTGTAATAGTTGAGAATAGAGCTCCAGAAGAAACCTTCCAAATGTTTATTATTCCCTAGCTGTTAAACTAACACATTATGTAGTCTTTGTTATAATTCACAGAACCCTTCCTAAAAGTAGTTATATTTTTGTGTGTGTGTCTCATAATCATCCTTCTGAAAGATTGTCCCAGAACCTTTTAGACATATAAGCTATGGATAAACTATATTACATTTTTATGCAAGTTCCAGTGACTATTTTTTAGCATAGATAACCAAGGCACAGGAAATCAGACAAAGGGATTTTGCCCTCCCTTGTGTTTACCTGGTTGTTACGTTTATGGACAGAAATCCATTTTGCTAGACTAAATTGACTGAAGTATTTTAGTCCTTTATTGTGGCAGAGTCCACATTCTGTCCATTTTTATTACCCTGAATCTGCAATGTAATTTGGATCCCTTTGCCTTGCTCTGCTTTGCCTTGCTTTTTTTTCTCATTTCCTTCCCTGTGGGCATATTCTCTGTTTCAAAGGTGTTTCCCACATCTTCATTAGTGTTTCAAGATCATTAATAGCTTACTCAACAAGATTAGTCACCATATTTATCCCTGAAGGCCTGCTGAAGTCATCTCCTTTCAATATGACACTGACCTTCATCTCCTCAGAGAAAAGTCTTTCTTCAGCTATATTTCCTCTGTATTTCTAGTTTAAATAATATTTTCCTATGAACCGTAGCTGTACTTTTTCATAGCAGCCCCGAGGATGCTGTGATTTGTATATATGACTGCTGGCGATACATCAGCATTTGATCTGATGCTGAGCAGCGCTTGCACAGGGTTCTCTCTCTGTTCTCCCTGGTGTGAGTAAGCAAGAAGTTGGGAGGAAACAGCTGACCAAAGACAGCTGACCTGAACCAGCCAAACGGATATAGCCATGTAATGCTTCTCTCAGTAACAACAACGGGGAGGCAGGGCTCTTTTCCAACATAGCCTTTGCTCAGATTAGGCTTCGATCTCATAGGAAGTGTTGAGTAATTGACTTTGTACCACTTTTTTTACTCCACTTATTAAACTGTCTTATCTCAAATCATGAGCATTTTTTTTTACTTTTGCTCTTCCTATTCTCTCTCCCTTCCCTCTGAGGGAAGAGGGAGAGTGAGTGAGTGAGTTCTTAGCTGCTGGCTGGAGTCAACAACGGTTCCTGTAAGTTTTCATATTGCCAGTATACCTGGAATATAAATATAACTTCCTTTAGACCATGCACACATGAAAGCAAATTTTAATGTCCTTAATTCACAAATGTAAGAGGAAAAAATCTTCTACCATGAGAAGCTGGTCAAAGGACTGACACAAGATGCTTGGCAGAACTCATTAGGACATCAACAGCATGAAAGTACTCCTGGTATCTGCCAGAATTGCTTACTGCAGCATATGGTTACAAAATGGCCAGTATATCTTACAGAGTATAGCATCTGTACCTTTTTCTGCCAGTTACATCTTATATAACTCCAAATACATGAAGACAGTTGAAGTCAATTTACATTTACCAATGGGATCATATTCTGCAGAATGAATTTAATGTCAATTTTATGTCCGTACATAGTCAAAGTTAATCATTACTAAAAAGACAAGGTTATTATTCACAGATCATGGAACTGATCTCGAGTTTCTCTAAACTAAGGAGTGAATTTATATTGATTTTAATTAAGCTAAGGAAAGGAAAGTCTCCATAGACCAATGATCCACTGGGTATTTTGTCTTCAATAGTAGCCAATAGTGAAAGCTCAGGAAAATTTGAAGAGAAGGACAAGAAACAGTAGCTCCATCACTGTATTTTCTTAACCTTTAGTAATTTACACCTCAAGAAATTCCTGAAATAAATGAATGATCATGACTTTTTTCTGTCACTTTTTGAATTTATGCTGTTTAGTGTGCATAGCTTCCCACAGCAAGGGTCCCACAGCTCAGCTACATAATATATGAAAAGTAACTTCCATTCATGTTTTGAAATTACCTTCTGTTAGTTTCTTATGATGTTGTCATTTCCAGTATAGGAATAAATCTTGAACAATTGCTGTCTATCGGTTTTCTGGGATGCACACATCCAGGAACAGTTATAATCCCCACCACTAACTGCCCGTTTTCTTGTTAGAAGAAACTTGGTATTTGCAGTTGTTCCCTTAATTACATCTTTGTTTTGAGCAATCTTATCACCCTTCTTCACACGTTTTACAATTCCACTTCAGTAGAAGGCATGAGATGTATGGTGTAGACCATCCACATTATCCAAACATGAGTCAGCAATACAAATTGTGTTGTACCCTTAGTCACATATCCCCATTACCCTCTCAGAACAAATAGACAGTTGTCTCTCACACCAATATACACTTCTTACATATTTATTAATTATCTAAAAGACCTGCATAAGAGTGTAAGAAAAGCTAGTAGTGCTCATGATAGTTATTTACCTAGTATTTTTAAAAATTGATCCATTTTTTCTAAGTATTGTGATATCCATTGCTGATCAGTGTTTATAATTTTCAAGCCGGAGAAGTTGTTTGTCTTTGTTCAAAAAAAATCCATACAATTATTGCATAAACTCGCAACCCCCCTGCCCTCTTCTTAAACTTTTTTTTTGTCCTCAAGCTAAAAACAATAGCTGAACTGGCTAAAATAATGTATCTTTTTAGAGTTGATTCAGTTGTAACTAAGACATAGGAGCTTCCCACAATTTTCACTGCCAACCACTCAATCAGTCTATCTTCATTTGGCACATGTTCATATATTTATTTCACTTTCTGAATTAACACATCTTGATCTATTTTCCTTGATACCATTGTATCAACTGGAGGGAATTTATATAAAAGCAACAGAAGAATATACATAATATAAAGGAGATAGAGGTTGTATATTGCCCCATCTCACAAGGAAGATATATCTGAAATGGTTTGGAGACAGAGATAGACTGTCTAGTAGAATGGTCTGCACTATAGTATATAATCAATATAAAATTATATTAGAACCTTTATATATCTTCCTAAATAAACTGACCTTCAGTAAGAGAAACACTAACAGGAAAAGGTTAGACCATCCCACTGATCTAATATAGTAAATTTTAGAATTCATCATCAGAAAGTCCTTCCCTTAGAAAGAAGAATATGTCTCCAACACTCAGGGAATTCATAATTTACAAAAAGGCACTAATGTACTGCTTTGGGGCAAACTATATAAAGAAATTAAATAATGAGGAACAAAAGAAAAACAAACAAAAAAAACCCTACACCATCAACAACAAAAAAAATAACCAAAACCCTCAAACAACAACAAAATCAATCAAACAAACAAACAAACAAAAACCAACCCCAAAAAGCAAACAAATAAACAAAAAAGGTGTTGTCTAAGCCACTGAATTAGGAAAGCATATGGTTATAACATTTAGAAGACACTAATTTTAGTCATTTCTTTCCCCTTTGTTATGCATATCAAATGTACTCTGATAATATTTATTTGTAGGGAAACAACTAAACTGACATCACACATTTCCTTCTAAGTTTTGCCTGTGCAGAACAACTGGGAACATCCCACCACCTCTACAATTTTTTGTTGGGGCTTTTGTTGATTCCCCCCTGTGAGGGGCGATCAGTTCTACTGCTTATATGATCCCAGATAGACTGAAATCACATCTTGAATAAATCTTAATCAAGATTATATTATGAAGATTATGTAGAGAGGATCATGATAAGACAACTGTCCAGAAATAAAATAAGACAACTCTTAAAAGCACATTTTGTTTCTGACCAACCTGGTTCAACAAGCTACAAAGCTGTTGGGGTTCTTGCACAGTTGTCATTGCTGTAAAACAGTTCGTGTCTATATATTTCTTTCTCTAAGTGCACTTCTTCACAAGAGGTGAGATTTTTCTTAAGGCCTATGGGACTACCACACAGCCAGAAACTTTTCCCCAGAAGCTTTGTGGTTTTCATGTATTTCTTGTTTAATCAAGCTGTCCATTTTTGCTACTTGTCCTAATGAAATATTGACTGTTACTATGAAGAATCTCTTGAGTATGGTTAGGCACAGCCATCTCCAAGCTAGACAGTAAATGTAACGTTATGTATTATCCTAGTACTTGGTCACCTTAAACACATCTTTTACTGAATGAGAGTCAGATGATGTTTAAACGTCAATATGGAAGTCTTTATAGACTGAAAAATAATTTAATACAAAACTATAGAAAACCTGTGACACTTTCTTCAAACATTCAAATGAACACACTGACCACTAGTGCTCACCACACTAACAAGGCACCTAAGGTAACTTTTCTGGCCTGGCATAGAAACAATAGTAAATACATCAAAAGCAGAAGTTTTGTGAACTGTTGTTTTCAGTCATAAAGAAAGTTTCCATTTTCTGAACCGAATTTAATTTTCAGAAAGTGCCAGAGCAGATTGAAGACTCCATGTTTCTAAAATGGCAGAATAAACATGTTTGGTTTTGTTTGCTGTTTGTTGTTTGCTGTTTGTTTCTTATTTTTCTTCTTCTTTTTCTAGAGTATACAAAGATTCCTCCTGAATTAAAAAAGAAAGGAAAGGAGGTAGTATATGTTTCTTCTAGCACTGCCCTTATCAGTTTTATCATGAGATAATGAACTGCTGTGATAATGAATGAGGTAATGAACTGCTGAGATAATGAACCTGTTTCAATATTGAGATAAATGTAAATGATTATTTTTTGTCTTTTGTCTTTGGGTTTTCATAACAACTCCGTCTTAAACCATATAGTGTGCTAGCTGTGTGCACAAGTGTAGTAATGAATTAAATTCTCATCATATTTCTTTTATATAAATCTAAACCCAGGAAAAAAAAAAAAGCTCCAACCTTAGGCATAACATTAAAAATTGTACTCCAGTATTATTTTCAGAAAATAAAGAATTTTAGCAAAAAATTATCTGGGTGTTTTATTCAGTACACTCTAAAATACATGTACAAAGGAAAATAATTAATTAACAAACCCGAAATACCCTAAATAAAACATGGACCAAGTTTTGTCTAATTGTTCACCTCTGTAAGTTCTTGAGTAGTTTTAGTATGCTCAAACTATTTCTTAATATTTTCTATTTCTGTATTTCTGACTGAGATACAAATGTGACAGAAATACTTATGTTCATCTATTCCATTACTTTTTGTGTTTTATGCAGATTATATATTTGCAAGGTATGATAAATAGCTATATTAAAAAAAAAATAATATCAAGGAATTAGGGACTTAATATTGAACTGATGAAGATTCAAAATGAAAAATAAATACTTAGGAGGCCAGGAGTTTAGAGGTGAAAGGGGGGCTTTCTGGAAGGGGATCTGGGCCATAAAAAATAAACAAGATTTTGAGATTCTATGTTAGAGGCTATTTATCTCTAAGATTAGCTGTGATTTGATGAGGCCTTTTAAAAGTATATAAGAGAGTCTTACCATGTGCTCTTTAATGAATCAGGTCTCTATTTCTCAGTCAGGAAAGGTGAAAATGTCAGCTCAAAATATTAATGATTTCTTCTCCTTTCTAGTATGTATTTCTTCTCCTTTCTACTATGTATTTCTGTTTAATTCATAATACAATTCCAGCCTAGAACAGATAGAAAGCTGTGGCATGTGTATTCTTATTCTTTTCTGCCTTTTTAAATGAAAATTTACTTTTGTGGATTTCATCAGTCTCCCAGCTCATCACAAAATGATGTTCCACTTTAATGTTCATAGACAATGACTGAGAAGGGGAGGGGATAACTGCTTGGCACGGCTTAATCAGACCCAGCTTTTGGCCAAGATGATTGTGAATTTTATGCAGTATCAGAGGACTATTATTTAAGGGAATCCTATGGTGAAATATAGCTGCAGACAAATCCCATTTTCAGCATATTGTGCTCAAGATGGATGCATTGCACAATCTGGCACACTGAGCACAATCAAATCTTGTGGCACCGGTTTCTAGCAGACTTTTGTGATGAAGGGAATGTTACGTCAATCACATATTCTATTGGCATAGAAAATAGCTCTTTTGGCTCATGAAAAAGTTACATTTGTTTAAATTTTACTGCTCAGACCAAAAGTTTCATTAGCACTGACATTCCAAATCTTTGCTATAAAACCATATTTTATTTTTTTTTATGTTTAAAGACTGATCCAAAAAAAGAAAATCTGGTTTTGTTTAGAATTTTATTATTGGCTTATTGTTATTCTTATAATCCTTAAGATAAAATTATCACAGGTATCACAGGGTGTCAGAGGTTGGAAGGGATCTTGGAGATCTTCGAGTCCAAGCCCCCTGCCAGAGCAGGACCATCTAATCCAGCACAGGTCACACAGGAATGCAGCCAGGCGGGTTTTGAAAAGCTCCAGAGGAGACTCCACAACCTCTCTGGGGAGCCCGTTCCAGGGCTCTGTGACCCTGACAGTAAAGAAGTTCCTCCTCATGTTGAGGTGGAACCTCTTGTGCTCCAGCTTATATCCATTCCCTCTTGTCCTATCACAGGGCAAGAGTGAGAAGAGGCTGTCCCTTTCCTCTGGACACTCATCCCTCAGATATTTATAAACATTTATCAAATCCCCTCTCAGTCTTCTCTTCTCCAGACTAAAGAGCCCCAGGTCTCTCAGCCTTTCCCCATAAGGCATGTGCTCCAGTCCCTTCAGCATCCTTGTAGCCTCTGTTGGACTCTCTTGAGCAGATCCCTGTCTCTCTTGAACTGGAGAGCCCAGAACTGGATGCAATACTCCAGGTGAGGTCTCCCCAGTGCAGAGTAGAGGGGGAGCAGAACCTCCCTCGATCTGCTGGACGTGCTCTTCTTAATGCACCCCAGGAGACCACTGGCCTTCCTGGCCACAAGGACACATTGCTGTGCCATGGATAACCTGTTGTCCACCAGGACTCCCAAGTCCTTCTCCCCAGGGCTGCTCTCCAGCAGATCCCCTCCCAATCTGTACTGGTGCATTTTATTATTCTTCCCCAGATGCAGGACTCTGCACTTATCCTGTTAAACCTCATTAGGTTCAGCTCTGCCCAGCTCTCCAGACTGTCCAAGTCTCACTGGATGGCTGCACAGCCTTCAGGTGTATCTGCCAATCCTCCCAGTTTTGTGTCATCAGAAAACTTGCTGAGAAGACACTCTGTCCTGTCATCAATGTCATTGATAAAGATGTCGAACAGGACCAGACCCAATTAACTGTCTAGAGATGTCTCAACAGCCCTTCAAAGTATTTGGTGATATGTTTCTTGTTCTTATTGAGATATCTCAATCTTAACTTGCATCTTTATGGACCCATAATATCCTTTAGTCAGATAAACACGGTCAGATTTTGATCTTTGTGTCCAGAGTCCAATGATGATTTTATGAGTGGTGTACTACTAAAATCTCAGAGACTATTTCTGCTCTTCAGGGTCTTCCTGACTGACTTGCTTTGTCAGTCAGAGTAGGGTTTCCTAAGTCTTTACTACTGACAGCTCAATTTTATAGAAGTGCACTGAAGCCTGCCTGAAGCTTGGAAACTCTAAGCATGGTATTTGCATAATTATTTATTTACTTTTTCCCCATTTCACATTTTGCTCTCAATCTGGCTATACTGGTGCAAATTCAGTTTGGGAAACAAAAATTAAACCCACAAATAAAGAAGTAATACTCACAGTTTTTTCTGTAAGGGCCATTAACAGAAGTGATTGTTAGTACACACCAGATACCATAATCCTTCCACAGTTACTGTATTCTCTATGTAAATTATTAATAGCAAAAAAAAAGCTAATAAAAGTTAATCCTGAGGAGATTCCTATTAGAGAGAAAAGAAACATTTTTTCACAATAATAATCAGCAATGGAATAATCTCTCCCAGGTAAGTGGTGGATTCCCCAACACTGGACATTTTTAAGATTTATTTGGACAGGATGCTGGGCCATTTTATGTAGAACAAGCCTTTTCCTGAATCATTCCCCTGTTTATTCCTTGTTGATTTACCCTAAGAAAAGACAAACTAACCAAACCAGTATTTTTATTCTTAAAAAAAACCCCAGCCATTTATTACTGAAAAACTATGAGACTGCAAATTTACTGGACAATTCTTACATTTCAATGCCCTCTGCTGTGAACAAATAAATGGTGTGTGTGAAAGGTAATTAGATGGTGGCTTGGAAATAATATTATATCATCACTGCAGAGTCACAGGTTGTGCCCATACTGTGCAACAGAGGGAATTACAGACCTCCTTAACTGTCCCTGGCTGATACAGCTCTGAAGCAAGCAGCAGGATAGTTAAATCCAAGCTGTATTCTCTTTGGGTTGATTAATCATGCTAACAGGGATATAGTGTTACTAGGACTGAATCATAAAAAAATGCAGAGTGTTATGCTGCACCATGGAGAAATGATTGCTGGCTCTAACGAGAACTAATATCTCTATCACTATATTGTATTCCACAGCACAGTTTCACAGGGGAGCTTTGCAAGGATTTCTTTTATTAAAACAAAATAGATACTTTGGGTGGTTTGTGGGTTTTTTTGTTTGTTTGTTTTTCCAGGAGGAAGTACATGGGTGTTTTTAATTAAATTAGAGGATATCTTACTGGGAATTGACTTTTGTAATCCTGTGATCATTATTTCTTCAACTTTGATGTTATTTGTGATATGTGATTACAGCTTGCTTTGAAAAAACATATTTCTTATGTTGCCATAAAACCTCTTAGATTCCAGGGCTTTAAGATGCATTTTTTTCAAAAACAAGTCAGGTATGTTTCATATAGGTACGCAGGAAAGATGATGGAAAGCTGATTTTAAAGAAACATATTTCCAATACAGTGACATGAAGGAAAATGTTCTTTCTCTTCTATCGGAACAATCATCTTGGGTGATTTTTGTTTTTTTTTTTAATTATTTTTGCTATACCAAAGTCACTGAATTATCTCTTTATAGTTCAGTGTTCTTATTACCCTCTTGTCGTATTACCCTCTTGTCATGACATGCTCAGCTGTGCATCCATTAATGAAAGTAAAAGAATTACAGCAGTTTGTAAGAGCCTTCTATTTCACCTGTTATTTTCAGTCACTTCATAGATAGCTGTAAAGCATTCTCACTAGATAAAGACTTCTCAAATTGTAGGAAATATGTTTCCAATCTGGAGGCTGAATCCTGGGAGATATTACAAATCCAGGAGCTCTTAGTGTGATTTGAGCAATGCTCTGTGCCTGTTTGTTTCAAACTGAAATAAAGCTGTATGTTTGTGAAATTTGTACCTTAAAGAGAAATGGACAAGTGTTTTCAAAACACAGTTTAGACTCCAAAAGTAGCATAACCTAAATTAGTCTCTGACTAAGATCAGTTTAGAAGACTGATCTCTTCTTCACTGATTACAGCATGAATTTAGCACAGCAAGCTATCTGAGAGAGGTGATTAATTTAGGTATCTATAATTGTGATGTGAACATACCTCAGATTCTTGATGTAGGTTTTGAAATTAATGCAGAAATTCTCAATTATAATTGTATTTAAATTTCATGATTCTTTTTAGTTTATTATGAGTTATTTGAGAAATGAATGAGTCTTTCTAAACTCAGTGTCCATTGACTTAACACCGTTCTTAATGCGTAATAAAGTTTTAACATATTATTAATGGGAATGCCAAGGATCTTGTTCTGCAAGGTACCACTTCACCCAGGATCCACAATTCATAAACAGAATCTGTAATCTTATATCTTAAAGCAATTGTGACAGCCTTTATTCTACACCACCCCCCACCCCCCACCCCCCCATCTTCCTTTCCTTAAAAGAATAGTTTTAAAACTAAAAAATAGTTTTAAAACTTGGTGTCCACCAGGACACCTTATCTGCCAAGCTCCTTTCCAGCTGGGCAGTCCTCAGCATATACTGCTGCATGGGGTTGTTCATCCTCAGCTGCAGGATTTGGCACATACCTTTGTTGAACTGTCAGCCCTTCTCCAGCCTCTCAAGGTCCTTCTGGAAGGCAGAATGCTCTCCTGCCTTATCAGCCATTGCTCCATTTTGTGTCTTCTGCAAACCTAAGAGGGTACACTGTGCACCATCATACATATCATTAATGAACATGTTAATCGTGACTGGATACAGAATTGATGTCTGGGATACACCACTAGTCACATCTAGACTTTGTGCCACTGATCACCACTTTCTGGGCCAGACAGATTTCAATCCATGTCCAACCATCTGGCGCTTACTTCAACAGCTTTCTTATAAGTAATGTACTGGAGACAGTGCCAAAGGCCTTACTGCAGTCTAGGTAGACAGTATCCACTGCTCCAGTCTTGTCCGTCAAGCCAGTCATTAGATACCAGAAGTTTTTCAAGTTGGTCAAGTAAATAACATACATACAAAAGTCAATTACATACTTGTAAGGTAGGCAAATTTATAGTTGGTTGAAATCCTTCGA
>JANHFX010026500.1:0-13938 GCA_027560015.1 Chloroceryle amazona | reverse complement strand
GAGGGCTTTAGAAGAGGAATCCGTTTTAATTGTCAAAAGCAACATGGCTTTTTTCATAAAAAAAAATAAAATAATAAATAAAATTTAAAAAAAAGGCAAGTTGCTACTAAAAGGCAGTCAGCACCTGGACTTTTGGCATTACATGTCAGAAAAGACCAAGCTAGAAAGAATTCTTGTTTTATAGTTAGAATCATAGAATTGTTCTGGTTGGAAGAGACTTTTAAGATTATGAAGTTCTACTGTAAATCCAGCACTGCCAGCTCACCACTGACCCATGTCCCACAGCACCACATCTATATGTTTTTTCAATCCCTCCAGGAATGGGGACTCCACCACTGCCCCGGACAGCCTGGGACAGGCCTTGACAACCCTTGTGGGGAAGAAATTATTCCTCATGTCCAACCTCCCCTGGTGCAACTGGAGGCCTTGTCCTCATGTCATATTTACATGACAAGAAGCAAGTTGCCTATATATGTTCTTGGCACAGAGTTTGTGTAACATCTTTTGCTTGATCAGAGTCTTGCCCCAGAGCTGATGAGTGTAGGCTTCCTCTTCGTCTACCTGTAGCGGTATGCTCTGAAATGTGTTTTCTTTATGTGACTCTTAATATAAACCTTCTGTAGTTATTCCACAGACTTTGAAGTACACAGGAATTGGCTTGCCATCACTCATAACTTGCCCCCCTCTCAGTGGTACTATGAAGTAAGTATTCGGGGGTTTTTAGCTGTGTGTAAATTACAAGTATCTTGGGTATGCTAGAGGAAAAAGGCTTTTATTTACAGAAAGTATATAGCATGGATACTGGTTATTGATCACTGTATAGCAGTGCTTCAGAAATGTGCCAGTCATGACTTGTTGGCCCTTTGTAGCATTTAGTTAAAAAATGAGAATTGTTTGCTGCTAGTACTTACGAAGGCAAAATGGAAAAGGCAATTAAGACGCGTGGGTTATGAGAAACTCCTGTGCCACACAGCCTAAGTTGCATGGTAGTTGTAAATTGCTGCTCTCTTTGCTCTTGTCATTAATGATATATAAGTTATCATGCTAAAGAATGAATCATATAAATGGGTATATATGTTATGAAATCAATCTCTCTAATAGAGCTTTGAGCCTCGGCTGGTGTGCTACTAGCATGCATCAGCGTTAATGTGGATGAATCACCTTTAACTTGATGATAGACTCAGCCTACATTTGGATTTTAATTTATCTCACAGTATCTCCATCAGTTCTGGGGTAAATATCTTAGTCTCTAGTACTTTTCCACTTAAGCATGTGGGAACTGTGTTTCCAGGAGCAAATGATTGGTGTGGCTCAGAACTTTCTGACAGGCTGATCCACTACTGTAAAATTGCTGTGATGCTGATGTGATCCCAGTAGTAAATGCCAAAGCCTAGGATGTCTTTCAGCAGCATAAAATAAGTATTTGGAAGCATATGTGCTGATGAATACACCACAACCCAACCTGCTCTGTTCCTCCATCCTTCTCTCCTGTTTCCATGGCCAAGGAGTTAATCATTGGTCAGAGCATAATAATGGTCTTTATGGAAGAAGACTGTGAAGTCTTATTAGAATTAAGACTTGTTGACAAATGAGTAAAAAACTCATTCAGCCTTGTTACAGTCTCAAAACTTGCTGCTAATTCCTCTAATGTAGACTAATGTTCACTGTGAGCTATTTTACTGATTTTTTTTTATATTGGCGCTATTACTGTAAGTTGATTTCTAAAGAACACTTATATACTGATTAGGTGCAGTTTAATGTTGTTTAATCTCTTTCTACTAATCAAAAGACATCCCGTCCCTCTACCAGTATTACAGAAGAACAGCTGGAATCATGTTCAGCACTATATGGCTGGCTACTTTATGGTGAAGAGTTTCTGTCAGATAGAGGTAGCTGAGATAAAAATACATCAGCTGATTTGCTGTGATGAGCTGCCAGAGTTGTGCAGGAGCTACAGCCCTGAAGAACCGTAAACAACGTGGATTGTGTTAAAACTATTTAACCTTATTTTGTCTTTAGGCAACTTCGGAATGGACCCTGGATTATCCCCCGTTTTTTGCGTGGTTTGAATATGCACTTTCACACATCGCCAAGTACTTTGACCCTAAGATGTTGATTATCGAAAATCTAAATTACACCAGTCGCGCAACTGTCTTCTTCCAAAGATTTTCTGTTATCTTTACAGACATCATGTTCACATATGCAGTTCACGAGTAAGTGCTCATGCTCGTATTTCTTAATGCTCTGATTTCAGGGGCAGTGGGTAGTCATTAATATATAGACATTTTCTAGAAAAACAACAAGCTATTATTTGTGCGAGTAAGCTTGTAAATGTGTGGAAATACCGAAGTTGCTTTAACCTATGCAAAGAGAAATCTGAAACGTGCCGCTAATCGAGATAACTTTGTTGTTCTGGAGATGCTGTTGCTGGCCATGCAATCAGATTTGTACACATTCAGATGTTAGCTGCTGGTTCACATGTTATGGGTGTTTTGTTCCTGTCACTGGATTCATTTTATAGGAGTTGCAGGACAGCTTGGGTGCACCCAACTGTTTCTGCCTGTTACTTATTACTCTCTCCTTCTGCAGTAGGAGCATAAAGGAAACTTGTGATAAAATGCCAGTAGCATCTAATATGTTAAGTCACTCCAGTGGTTTTAGTATTCTTGATGATAAACTGGTTATTCCAAGTCTAATTTAACGATATTAATATTGTATGTGTGCCCTGACTTGGTGAAGAAGCAAAAGCAGCAATGTTTTTGTTGACTGTTTCAGTTAAGATTTCTGTTTCTTCTGCTTGTGTTCAGGTGCTGCAGACTGGTAAATGGAAAACAAGCTGCAAAGGATATCCTGGAAAAACGAACATTTATTCTTGCTGTTCTGCTCTTGTGGAACTTTGGATTGTTGATTGTGGATCGTATCCTTTCAAAGAGCTGTAAGTTGTTTGTGTTTTGTTGTTGATTGTTTGGTTTTTTTTTGTAACAACCTGTTACAGCATGTGGTACAAACCCATGAATATTATTACTCCTATAACAGCAAGTAACACCACTGTTTGTGTCTGTGGTATTAGTTGAATAACTTCTTGTTTTCATTAGAATTATTACTTGGCAAAGTGAAAATTTTTCAGTTTTTGGTCTAAACTGCTAGAACTGCAGGAGGACCACTCTGGCAGTAATGTGCCTGTTTCTGCTGGCTGCAATTCCTGATGTTACATAAGAACTATCAAGGTGTTGGGGTTTTTTTAAGAGGATATAAAAACACCTCTGGGTAGTCTGATTATCTTAAGTCAGCGTTGACACAATGTGCATTGATCTAGCTGAGGAGGAACAGGGGGGAAACAACAGGAATTATTTTATAGGAAGGACTGGTTTTGCCTGTCCCAGTCCTTGTTTAAATTGCCTGCTTACAGGTAGGTGATGAGTGAGGGCTACAGTCTCCATCCATAAACCAATGCGAGGCAGATACTAATATTTAAAAATTCAGAAAGTGGAGAATTAACCTTTTCTTTTGGTTTATATTGTGTAAATTGCATGGTACATACTGTGGCCCGATTGTTATGCTTCATTTCATCAAGAGAACGTACCACTATTAGTAGACTTCATGTCTGTGCTTAGGTGTACGGTTAATCAGTGCTTTCATGTCTAGATGGAGTGAATTTAAGGTTACTTTCTTGATTTAAGTTCCATTTTAATTTGAAATTAATGTTTATAAGTTTGAGTCTTCCCCAGAAGACAGTAGTAAAGAAAACATGCTTTATTCCTTCCTTGACTCAAGTTCAGATATTCACTTCCAGTACAATGGCTTTTTGTTCGGGATTATGCTTCTTTCTGTTGCCCGACTATGTCAGGTAAACTTGAGCAGCACTTTTCTGTTTGTTGCCATGTGTATTTTAGGTGCATTAATTACCTTCACTGAGCTGTTCATATTGAAGGTGTTGGGAGCAGTTTGAAGTTGAGAGGTGCTAAGCTGGATGTCTTGTTTGTTGAATTTGGGGGAAGAGGAGAACCTGAAACTCACTGTAATTGTTTGCTGATGCTGTAGCATTGCATTTCCCTGGGAGAAAGCTAAATTCTGTGTTGGAACTCAGCAATGTGACATGATTTCCTGCCATATTACCTTCTGCCAAGTCACCAGTCCTTAGAAAATATACCTCTGAAGCTGTGGGGAGATGAGGCCCACCCCAGTCTTCTAAGTATTGTAACAATGTATTATTCTACTCCATGCCTATTGTGTACAACACTACTGAGTTTGTAATTTGAAGTAAATTTTTTTTTTCTTTATGTGTATGATAATTGTCCTGTCACTTTAGGAGTACAACAGAAGACCATTAAAAAGTTAGTACAAGAAGAATACAAGTAGAAGAGCTGGAGTTTTGTTCTCTTTTTCTTTCAGAAAAGATACTTAGAGGGTGCTCTTCTGTTCGCCGTTCTTCTGCATTTCAAGCATATCTACTTGTATGTAGCCCCAGCATATGGCATTTACTTGCTGCGATCCTATTGTTTTACTGCAAATAATGCAGGTAGGATGGACTTTTTCTCACTTTTGGGGGACCATGTTAATTAGGGGGGGCCTGGGGAAGACACACAGATACCATCAGAATGAAATGTCCATGGGTCAAATAAAAATTTTGCCTGGGGAACAGAGTTGGTAAAATCTTTAAATATCTTAGAAATTTATTTATGATTCTAGGGAGTTCTTTATTAAGAAAAAAAACACCACAAACAAACTGCAGGTGGCAGTTTGAAGCAGTATGAATTATTCTGGTTATGAAATCATTAGATAGCATCTGGAAGATATTTGACAGTCCTCCTTTGAGTTTCTCTCCAGTTAGTGATGAAAAATGTTTGATATTCCTCACATTAACAGAAGTAACTTCTCTTGGCGGAGAAAATACTGGAAGTCTGTAGATTGCTGCTTTTCCATAGGTGACAGTGATTCACAGTTAGCATGGAATGCTTTATCACCCTCTCTGCTTGCCACAGTAACGAATTGTATAATTTGTTTACTTCTTGTAGGTGGATCCTTGAAGTGGAGAAGTTTCAGTTTGCTTCATGTAACTCTTCTGGGACTGATTGTCTGTCTTGTTTCTGCTCTTTCATTGGGTCCCTTCATTGTATTGGTAATAACCCCTTTTTCACCCGTTACTCCCTTGAACAGTTAGAAGATTGTTATAAAAATACAAACCATATCTCATCTAAAGAGGTCATTTTGTTTGTTTGTTTTCTGTAGGGCCAGCTGCCTCAAGTCATTTCACGGCTTTTTCCTTTCAAGCGAGGCCTCTGCCATGCATATTGGGCCCCTAACTTCTGGGCTTTGTACAACACCATGGATAAAGCACTAACGATTTTTGGTACAGTGTCCTAATCTTGGTATTTGGTGCCTGTTTGCATATAGAGCTCTCTGGATTTTAGCTGTCCTTCCCCATTTGAAATGCAGGTGGTAAATTACATCTTCAGATTGCTTTAAATCGTCCATGTAATCCAGGGCATAAGTTTCCAGTGGTAGGTCAGAAATTAATCTTTCCTCTCTTGTCTTCTAAAAAAAAAAAAAAGCTTGACCATGTGTACTTAGCTGATCTACTTCTTTTTCTTCATTAACATTCATCAGTTTGGCCTTTTTAAAAATGTTTTATTTTTAGGTTTAAAGTGTAATTTGCTTGATCCCACAAAGATTCCTAAAGCTTCAATGACAGGAGGGCTGGTTCAGGAATTTCAGCACACTGTCCTCCCTTCTGTGACTCCACTAGCAACGTTAATCTGTACTTTCATTTCTATATTGGTAAGAACAAATGATATTTTTTTGGCATTTGATGTATTTTGTCCCTAGTAGGTTTATTTAATTAGCATGCACTTCATGGGAATTTCAATTCTAAGGCAACAAGCACTTTTTCTTTAAAAACAAAACCATTTTTTGAGATTAATGTGTAATTAATGAAAGTATGGCTAAAATTATGGCCCCTGTCAACTCTAGAACAGTTAAAGGATTGTTGAAAGCACAAGCCACAGAGTGATCAAAACCACTCTGCGTGCTGAGCCAGTAGGAACCTTTTGTGATAAAAGTTGAACTAGGATGTGAGTGGAGGTACTGATGGAACGGTTTGGGAAGCTTATGGTGTTCCTAACAGCATGAGCTACAGGTAAACATAGTGTTCTTCACATGACAAGCAAAGAATTGAAGGTCCAATAAGTAATTACCTGGGTACAGAGACTCTTTCACTCTAATGAGCAATAAGCCTTTAATGGGAATCTTTTGTTTCAACACCTTTATGTAGTAACTTTAATAAAATTAGTGGCTTAGATTCAAAGACAGTTCTTACAACACAAATAACAGGGTGTTGGCTGTGATCTTTGTTTATTTTTCCCCTCCTGTTATATTGATGAAAGTTCTGTAGGCTCTACTCATACATCCAGACAGCTACGGGTCCTGCAGTGCTATATGCTTGTGCCACACAAGCAGAGTGCAGTAGTGTTTATTAATATTGAAAAAAAAAAAAAAATCCATTTGGATAATGGCTTGTGTTCAGGATTGCCAAACTTTTCATTGAAGTCCTGTTTTTGCCTGTTGTTTCTAGCCCTCTGTTTACTGTCTTTGGTTTAAACCTCGAGGTCCCAGAGGCTTTCTACAGTGCCTTGTTCTTTGTGCATTGAGCTCCTTCATGTTTGGCTGGCACGTACATGAAAAAGCAATACTCCTTCCTATTCTGCCATTAAGGTGAGTGAACTTTGTACATAGTAGTTAGTCAGACTGAACCTGCAGCCACTTGTGGTGGGATCTCTTTGCTTTCAGTACATTTCAGAAATTGAGCATATTTATAGAATTCCTTAAGCTGTAAAGTTTAAGTGCACTTCAAATTAATTTCAGGAACAGTAAAATGTGGCTGCCTTTGCAATAGAATGTGCTGATGCAGGTATAGCCTGTGCAGTAAACCAGTGTGGTGCTAAACAAACAGTCCCATTTATGACATACTAACACTGGCTTATACTTTACAATAGTTTGCGTGGACAAAAACTTTAGGTAGAACTTTACTGAGCATAGCTGATTCCCATATCAGCTCTGTGGGGCACAGCAAAGCTTTGCAGTAACTTACAGATGATAAGAAGAACAGAAGCTTATGATGTCAGGCTGAATAAGCAGTTACTTTTTGGAGTCTGACACACAGGCCTAGGCACTACATACACTCTTTTGTGTCTCTTTGAATGCTGAGTTGTATTAAAATGCATAGCAGAACAAAAAAAATCACTGTGCTTGGATTCAGACTCCTGATTGCTCTCAGAATAATGGAAAAAAAAAAAAAAAGGCAAACAAACAACAAACCCCATGCTCACAAAAAAGAGGTTCAGCCCTTAGGCTGCATGTAGACATACAGCTCCTAAAAAGTCATTTGGCTTCCCCTTGAAGGCTCCTTTTCTTAGTGGCAGCTTGGGAGCAGGCTTGATAAAACATTTCACTCATGTGACATGGTGGATGATAGCAGACTGCTTTCTTGGGGTCTTTTGTTTCCTCCACTGTTGCTACTGCATTTGTGCGGTACATTCATTGCACCTGAAAAGTCCAAGACCTATTTGTTGCATGTTTTGTGGCTTTGCCTTTTGAGAAAAAATTTAACTGGCTTAGAGCATTTGATACTGCTGCCATACTCATAGAATCATAGGATGATTTGGGTTGGAAGAGACCTCAAAGATCATCTATTTCCAACCCTCCTGCCATGGGAGGGTTACCAAACTCAATTTTGCTAAGCATGCCTAGTTGGAGTTCTTCTTCTCTCAGAACAGTTAAGTTTAAAAATCTAGTCTGGCAGGGACAAATGTAAACATACTGTAGTCTTTTAGCTGCCAGGTAGTTCAAGCTTTGATGAGCTCTGTGCTTCATGTTTAAAACGCTATTGTTTAGAATGTTCAGGAGCCAGCTGAGGAAAGGGACCTTCTGCACTGTGCTTGACAAGAACAGCTTCTACTAAAATGACTCTGTGCCTATTTAGGGTAGAAGTGAGAGTAGTGCATAAGCTGCCTGACCAGTATTGTTACAAACTGCATTTCCCTTGCACAGAAGTTTAATGATGCTTAAACTCTTGAAATGGGAATTGTGAGAGGGAATTAACACTGGGCAGGGGGGGAGGAAGGAGGAAAAAGTAGGGATGTTGGTATTCAGCTGGCAAAGGAAAAAGGAGTGTTTGTAGAAAAATTCAGGTCTTTTTGATATTTTTGTTCAGTGGGTGTGTGGTTTTCTGGGAAAAGGTTTCCTGGATGATTTTCCTTATGCATTTTTATTTCTGAGACCACATGCTTTAGAAGCAGGAGACTTCATCACAGGTCCAGTGCTTGGAGGGACCAGGGCTAGTATGGAACTATCTGACCTATTCTTCAGTCTCTTGCGCAGTGTAGTGTGTAGCGTTCTGCTGAAATTGAATTTATTCACTAAAAGACAAAAGCATAACAAATTAATTTTGGTTTTAGCTTGTTGTCTGTTCAGAAAGTGAAGGACGCTGGCATCTACTTGATTCTGACAACCACAGGGCACTTCTCACTTTTTCCGTTGTTGTTTACACCAGCAGGTAAAGTATTTTCCTTCTTTCTGTTCTTTCATCTTCCTGCTTTGGGTTGGGTTTTGGGGGTGAGGGGGCATTATTTGTCTTGTTTTTTTTCCCCAGAGATGATGTGTGGGTGATGGGGTTGGATTATTTCATGTAATAAGTTGAAAGTTGCAAGAGGGTGTATGTCAGCCTGTTTCCATAAATGCAAACTCTTCAGCTAGTGAAATGTTGGTTTAAAAAGCTGTGGAAGAACCATAGGCTTGAAGTTGAATTAGAGATGGGAAACCGCCATCGTCAATATTTATCTCTCTCATTCTGCCACAGTTCTAGAAAATTCCCCATGTTTAACATAAGCCTGTGAAGCAAAAATGATGTAGACAATTTGAAATCACAAACCTGGCAGGCTGTTTTCCATCTGACTTCCATCTGACTGCTACTTCATGCTATCAGTGATGTGCTTAAACTAAAAAATCATGGAGCAGCATCAGTTAAATCAGTATGTATAGGGACAGATTTGTCTTTGTGATCAAAAGCTGTTCCTTCCTCCCACCCTCCCTTTTCAATTAAGGGTCTGTTTGCTTCACTTGTGTGCTAGGCCACCACAGCACAATAACATTAGAGCACTGTTATTGACGTCCTTCTGGGAGAGTTCAAGTACAGCCTCTAACACTTTGGGTCTGATAATGCTGCTTATTTGCAGCAGTGAAGCTGCTCCCTAGAGAAATGAGAAACTTCCTTTGTCTTCTCTATTACTTAGTTTTTATCTCATGGGCAACCTAGAGCTAGATAGCATTGTTTTGACTGTCACCTTTCCCTTTAAGCTTCCCAGCGATTTCTGATTTCTTTTGAATAGAAAAATCTTACTTACAGTGCTTTCATGTTGTAATTATAGTCAGTGTGTTCAATATGTTCATAGATCATTGAATTCAGTGTGTTTCAAATGCTTGGCGTTTGCTTTAGTAAATATCTGTGCTTATTCTTAGGTGTCCTGAGCCATAAAACATTTAGTTCTATTTGGGGGAAATAACTGAGTTGGACAATGCAAGTGTGACTAGAAGGATTTAAAAATACTGCAATTTATATGGCAAAAGGTTTTTATAATTAATTTTTCACATATGTTCCTTGTATTTCAGAACTTCCAATTAAAATACTGCTTATGCTGCTGTTTACTGTTTATAGCTTCTCTTCGCTGAAGTCTCTATTCAGGTAATGAAAGAAACTTGTTCCCAATACCAAGAATAAAACCATTCCTTCTGTCACTGGGAACAGTGTTGTCGTAAGGGGCAAACAGCACAGAAAACTGGTGCTGAAGTATCAAACTGAAGGGCTACTAGTCAAAAGGTGCTGCTGCCTCTCTTCCCTTCCCCTCCTCCCCAGAACGATAGCACTTATCCTTATAATGCTTCTAGTTTCCCCTTTCCTATTTCACAAGCTTTTTGCAGCAGAGCTGAGCTGTAAAGAAGGATGTTGGAAATGCTATAAACCTGTATTCGCTGCTTCAGGCACCTGGTTTTTGTAGGTCTTTCAACAAGACTGCTTTTCCTCCCTTAGTATTCCAGAATTCAACCATTCTGACTCGGGAACTAGAGACAATTTCTGTCTAAAACCTTTGCAGAAGTTTTGTTTCTGTCTAGAGATGGAGCTTTTGCACATTTCTTGTTCCTAACTTTCCAAAACAAACAAATTTCTTCCAGAAGAACATGAATTCCCCTTTACACTACCTGCATGCAAAATCTTACCACCCAGTCTCCTTTTCAAGAGAGATTGACTTGTAGTACATCCTACAGAAAGCATGGGGGAAGGGGTCAGAGGTGAAGAAAAATCTTGTGTTTCCAGTCAGAACAACTTGGTGAAACTAGGGTGTGTAAGAAGGTCTCTGTTCCATTCCTCATTGAAATGAGGTGAAGTGAAGCAGAGCACCTGCTGAGATTCCACGGCATCTTGGGACTTGATGTAAAAGCCAAGTGATAAATTCACTGGCCTCTTTGTCATCACACTGGTTTGTTTTTTTTTTTTCCTACTGAAACTCTTTGTTATTTAAAGCCTTATTGTGAACTTAATGGGGAATATTCTTTGCACTTGTCACCAGCGATAGCTGAAAAGCAGAGTAGTTATTTTTAGTAAATGTTATGTATTTTAACACTTTTTTTTAATTCCTCTGACAGGAGAGAGAGGCCCCTTCTTAACTGGCTTGAAACAATCTACCTGGTCCAACTAGTGCCTTTGGAAATCTTCTGTGAAATCATATTTCCTTTGACCACCTGGAAGCAGCACTTTCCCTTTGTCCCTCTGTTGTTGACCTCTGTTTACTGTGCTCTGGGTGTCACCTATGCTTGGCTGAAACTCTACATCTCTGTCTTGACTGAAAGAATTTCTGTTAGACAAAAAGCTGAGTAATGCCACAGTGTGGGGACCAGTCCCTGGTTATCCCTGTGAGGGGATTGTGGCACGGTGAGGAGCGTGCAGCTCTTGGTAAGCCACAGTACACAGGTAGCATTGCCACAAGGGGAGCTTTCTTTCCAGTGCTTCTACACTGCCCAACGAGGATACCTCTGACCACAAGCGCTCGTCACAACATGGGGTGCAGTAAGATGTCACTTGCCGGGAATAAACTGTGAAGGTTATCAAGGTCCAGACTTCTGTCCTGAGGAGAACCTGCCTAGTTTTCCCTTTACTGTTTTTATTTGAATAAAAATCACTGTGGCAAATTACCAGGGATCATTGCTGTGTAGAAGAGAGTGTTGTAACTGCTTACTGTGGAATATGTAAATTAAAAACTTGATACTTTTTTGTTCAAAGATTTCTCCTGTGTTTTTGTTTCAGCTCATGTCTCAGCCCTGCTTTTTGAGGGACACCTACACAAGTGTCTGGCTGGAAGCTTATTCCAGGGTGCTTTGCAAAGCTCTTGAACACCCAAATCTCAAGCTTTAAGCTAGCTGCCTCCTATGTCTGTTTCTCTGAGCTCCTTGTTTCATAGATTCTTTGCAAAAAGATTTTGATATTCTTACAACTTTATGTGGACCAGATTACCAAATGAAGGCAGCCTCTGAAGTGAGGAATTTTTTAAAGACAAATGTATCAGATCATGTGACTAACCAAATTGGTTTGTAATTCATTTAAAGCTCTGCAGCAGTGATAAAAGGCCACCTCTCCCCAGCTCCTCTAGGGCCTCTGAAGAAGAGGTATATTGTGTTCTGCATCTGCAGAATCATGTACCCTGAGAGAGGACAATTACCTACAGCTTGGTACGCTTCTTCATTGTACTTCTCTAAACCCTACATAACTCTCTCTAAAAGATTTTGCTTTAGAAATTGGGGTCTGGTTTGGAGCCCAGTGCTGACATGTGAAACTGGGGGGTGGGGGGGGGGTGGATTATGTTTTTTCCAGCACTTCTTGAACTTTCTTCCATCTTAGTTGAAGAACATGGGCCTCTTCAAACTGTGGGACGGTTCTGCTGTTTATGTTCTTTGAATATTTTGGGCATTAAACAGTGGGTGGGCAGTAGAATAGTCACTGGGGCCATTTGTGTAACCAAGTAGATCGTACATTTAAAATTTGCACAGCCAGTGAGCTTATTTTCAGACTTCTTTCACTCCCATTTTCATTACTTTCTCATAGTTTCTGCTTTTCTCTATTCTGTTAACTACTTTGCCATGCTCTTTTTAGCTGCTGTGACTGCTGACAGTGCCTCAGTGCCGCTTCCACCTGTATTCTACTTTCAGTCAAAGCTCTGGGCAGGGTAAGGCATCTGCAGTGCTCATGTTTATCTGTAGGTGCCATCCTGCGTCGGGGAATGATCATATGCCTCCCAAAACCCCATCCTGTCTCTTCCGAGGTATTTCGACAGGCTGGGTCAATGTGCTAAGGCCAAAGGGATGAAGTTCAACAAGGCCAAGGGCTGGGTCCTGCACTTGGGTCATAGCCAACCCCTGCAATGCTAGAGGCTTGGAGAAGAGTGGCTGCAAACCATCTGGTGGAAAAGGACCTGGGGGATGTTGGCTAATGGGCAGCTGAAGATGAGCCACCAAGTGCCCAGGTGGCAAAGAAGGCCAGCAGCACCCTGGCTTGGATCAGCCCTAGTGTGGCCAGCAGGACTAGGGCAGGGACCATCCTCCTGTACTGGGCATTGCTGAGGCTGCACCTCGAATTCTTGGGTTTGGTGTTGGGCCCCTCATTCCATGGGACATTGAGGGGCTGGAGCATGTCCTGAGAAGTGTAATGAAGCTGAGGAAGGGTCCAGAGCATAAGTCTTGTGAGGAGCAGCCGAGGGACCTGGGGTTGTCCAGTCTGGAGAAAAGGAGGCTTAGGGGAGACCATCTTGCTCTCAACAACTCACTGAAAGGAGGCTGGAGCCAGGTGGAGGTCAGTCTCTTCTCTCAAGCAGGGAGAGATAGGACAAGAGGAAATAGCCTCAAATTGTTCCAGGGGAGTTTTAAGTTGGACATGAGGAACAATTTCTTCCCAAGTGTTGTCAAGCCCTGGAAGAGGCTGCCCAGGGCAGCAGTGGAGTTCCCCCTGCCCAGAAGGATTTAAAAGCTGTGTAGATAGTGCTGAGGGACAGGGTTTAGTGGGGACCTGGCAGCGCTGCGTTAACAGTTCCACTTGATCTTAGATCACTCTAACCAAAATGATTCTGTCATTTTTCCAGCAGCACATTTTCAAGTCAAGCCCAAATCCTCCCTTGGTTTTAGCACCTCCTGTTAAGGAGCAGTGACAGCCCAACCTCCTCTTGTGCAGAAAAAAGTAAAATAATAACAATTTCTTAGGAAAAAGGCTGGAAATCCTTTAGGACCCGCAATGAGCTCAAATGCAGGTTTTTTAATGGTTATGTCAATCCTCCTACTGTTACAACTGCTTCGATGTGATTTTATAGTCTTTAAAAAATAAAAACAGCTAGCAGCAAGGTAAGCCTCAGTCTTTAATCTGTCAGCAGGAAGAGCTCTGAAAAAGATTCGGGTTTGATTTTTCAGTTTTCATTCAAACCCTAATTTCATGAGAGCCTGTCCTCACTGCCCCGGCCGTGGACCCCAACTGCTTCACCCAAAGGGTTCCAGACTGCAGAAGCCCCCTCCGGCGACCCCCGTAAAGCCGATCCTGGGAGCTGCGGTGTTGGGTTTGTTGGTTGGTTGTTGTGGGGGTTTTTTGGGGTTTATTTTTGGTTTTATTGTTATTATTTAAATAAGCGGTTAAAAGCAGGAAAGGGCGGCGGAACCCGAGAGCGCGGCAGCGGAGCGCGGCGGAGGCCGTGCGCTGAGGAACCGCTCCGCCGCCCGGTCACCTTCGGCGGCCCGCTCGCTCTCTCGCCAGCCAGCCATGGTGTTCCTCCCGGACGAGTCGCGGTCGCTGCCACCGCCCCCTCTCGTCAACCAGGCCTCGGTCTGGCTGGGTCTGACGGGCTGGATTGCGGC
>JANHFX010026499.1:6295-28953 GCA_027560015.1 Chloroceryle amazona | reverse complement strand
GGCGGGTGGCGAGCAGGGGAGGCAAAGGGTTGTGCCCGAGCGGTGGGGTTGGATGTAGCGGTAGCTGCCGCGGGAGGCCGTCTTTGTAGCGTGGGTCAGCGTCACCGTGCCTCTGGTGTTGCTGAAGGACGAGTGAAAGCAAAACGTGCCTGCTAATTATTGTCCCAAATTAAGTAGAAAATGAAACGGGGAAGTTTGTGCATAGGAAAATAATGAGGCTTTTCATGCAAATGAGTTGCAAAAAAGCTTTGCATAGCCTCCTGAGATAGGAGACAAACATCAAGAGGTGACATAACTTGCTATGAAATCAAGGACAACATGGAGATGTTTAACGGATGTATTTACAGATGTAAATATTTGTAGTAGCCAAGGTCCTCCTATGCCACGTGATGTGGCTTCCAGAAAGGACCACGTTATGTGCTGTTCTGGAGGTACTGCATGATGGGGGTTTGAAACACAGCATTCAAACTCGGGGACTTTCTTCTGTCTCATTTAGAGCTGAGGATCAGAGACACTTGACCTGTTTTTCCCCATTTGATACAAGAACAGACACCATGATGTGATGTTCAAAAAAAATTAAAATGGGGAATCAACAAGTATGACAGGTTGATTCTCTGCAGTTTTCTGTTGAGATCACTTGTGTATTGGGATTTGTTCTGTTCTTCCTTCCCAGAGAGTTCAGTATAAGCAGTTTCATACCAACAGGCTCCTGTTAACCAAAACAATGTTTGCAGACTTGGACTATGATGTTGAGGAAGATAAGATGTGAGTATTTTATTTGTCTTTTGCTGGGTTTTGGCTAACAATAGAAGTAGTCTCTGTAGCCATGACCTAATGGGAGTAGATAAACTTACCTGCACCGTGCTGAAGAGACAGACTTGCTGTTCAGTCCTGATTTCTTGCTCCCTCTAGGGACTGGGGATGAGGTATCGCTGTGCTGGTGAGCAAAGGCGAGCACTTTCTGTCGCTCTGCAGTGACTACCCTGCATTTTTGATTGCAAAGCAGTGCTGACAAACCTGTTGTGAATTAGTGACCTTAGCAAGAGAAAAAAATATTTGTAATAGAGGAAAGATAAGACACAAGAGAAACTCTGGACTCCTTAAGGCTGTAAGGAGCAGAACACCCACATTTCCTGATCAAGTAAAAGGTTTGATGAGATGAGCAATTAAATAAACATGGAGCACTTGTCTTGCATCTCATCTAGGCTGTGCAAGTTTTCCTTTTGCTCCAGCAGTAAAAGTAGATGAAACATTCTCTAAAACATGATAATGTTTCCTCAGTGCTTAGCGATGAATGAGAGTGTCTCTCCCACCTCTAATCCCTGCATGCAGTCACAAGAAGGATAGGTCTTTCTGCTGGCCCATGCTGATAGACTCTCTGGTGGAGAGAACATTATGAATTCAAATGTACAGTACCTGTTAACATTCTCAGTTTGTATCAGCTCAGATACCAGCGTGGTTTCATACATGTGCACCTCTGCCTACCGTGTTCAGTTATTCATTCCCCCTTTCTCTTTCCAGGGGGATCCCCACTGTACCTGGGACAGTGACCCTGAAAAAGGACTCTCAGAACCTGATTGGGATCAGCATTGGGGGAGGAGCACAGTACTGCCCTTGTCTCTACATTGTCCAGGTGGGCACTCGGGGAGGAAGAAGAAACCATCTTTGTAAACCAGTATTGGCCTGAGTGGCAGAAAGCGTGGAGAGTCCTATGCACTTGTTCTTCTCAAAGTGGGAGACATTGTCTCTCTTTCCAATCAATAAGATTTCCTACCCTAATGCCTAATAAGTGTGGAACTTAAGATTTCTAAAAGTATCCTTCTCCTTGGAGAGCATGTCAGAATTCACAGGGGAACAGTAGGACCTTCTCAACATCAAGAAATCCTGTGCCTGAGGAAGTACATCCTGGAGGCAAGAACTTCCTGAGTGAACAAGATGATCAGCCCACTTCTTAGTTAGGAAACAGGAAAAAACTGTGGCTTCACCATCAACAAAGTAGTTAAATTGGAGGAATGCAATTGTACCTTTTGTGCTCTTCAGCCCTGCATTCACCTTTCTGTTCCTTTTGATTCCACACAACCTGTGCTTTTTCTCCTCTTCTCCAGGTATTTGATAACACCCCTGCAGCCATAGATGGCACCGTAGCAGCCGGGGATGAAATCACAGGAGTGAATGGGAAGTCCGTCAAAGGGAAGACCAAGGTGGAGGTGGCCAAGATGATACAGATGGTAAAGGTGAGAGGTAGGAGGGGGCCACTGGAGCTTCTGGGTCATACTTTACAGTTTATTGTCCATTGATAAAGGAAGCCACTGCTACCTGCGCCCAGAACAGCAGTTTGGGATTTGCTCTTTCTACAGGGAGAAGTGACGATACACTACAACAAGCTTCAGGCTGACCCAAAGCAGGGCAAGTCCTTGGATATTGGTAAGACTTGTTTCTTTCTCCCTAGAGTGGTAAAATGACATGGAAGGGTGAAAGATTGATCCCAGATAAAATCAAAGTAAAATTCTGGTTCCATTCTTCCTCTTAACTCAGTCATTTTCAAATGGATGCTGTCAAAGAGAATAACAGATTAAAAAAAAAAAAAGCCCTCCCTGACTTCTTGAAATAGTCTTGAAAGTTAAATTGAGGCTTGACTGTTGTTGCAGGAGGCTTGGTTTTCTGTTCTGTATTTAGCATGGATGATGAAACTCAACTAGATAATAATTTTATTTAATACCTGGAAGTTATACTGACCTACTGAGATTTTCAGCTGTACACAGAAGTGTGTTTATTGAAAAACACTGGTTGCAGTTCCTTACCTTGGAGAACAGTGATGAAATACCTGTCTACACTGAGTTTTGTTGTACAGCCGTAAATTAAGAGAGGGAGGCTTTATTTCTGTAACAAAGCCTGTGTTTTTAACTAAACCTACACAGCTGTCTCCTTTATATGGTCTGCCTTTCCCACTTAAAAAAAAAAAGAAAAAATCTGTCGGTTTGCTTTCATTTCTTTTCATGATGTTTGAGGTACTAATGAATTGTCAGGGGCTCAGGAAAATCATGAGGAGGGAGTTGGCTTTCTGGGGAAACAAGTGTGGTTAGAATATGGTATTTTCCAGAAGTGCTGAACACTCTGGCTCCAGTTGAGTTCTTGGGAGCTGCAGGCACTTGACATCCCTGCAAGTTTGCCTCTAAATAAATGGAGCTGCGTCACCTGATTGCAAAGAGGGCATAACTGTCCCTAGCAATTTATAGGGTCTGACCACCACAGACAGAAATTAATTGCATCAAAGGTACACAAAAGGCTTTAACTAAGATTCAAAAAAGGGATAACTTTGAGTATTGGATCCCTTTTTGTCTTGCTTTCAGCCTCGTATCCTGACTTCAGTTGAAATAATGCAGCAAGTAGTATAAGCAAAGTTTAGTTCCAAATATCCTGATAGGTAGCTTATAGCAAAGTGATCGATTGGAATAATCTCCCAAAAGAAGTGCTGGAGCAAAATGAAGTATTTAGGCTGTGAGAGCAGAACAGAGGCAGGATAGAAGGTGTGCTACACGTGGCTGGACCAAAGATCTAGTTTATATGGTATTCTTTTTCTGCTTACTACATCAATAGTGAGTTCGGTTCAGCTTAGTCAATGCCTGAGAAACCAGTGATGTATGCTAGTGAGCTTTTCATGCCCATAGAAATGACCCTGATCCTGTTTTGCAACTCTCCTGGCCTTTAGTATTGAAGAAGGTAAAGCATCGACTGGTGGAGAACATGAGCTCAGGGACAGCAGATGCTCTGGGGTTAAGCCGAGCCATACTTTGCAATGGTAAGTATTGTCCAGGAGAACATTTTCTTACCCTCTTGTGCTTGCCTGCTTTTTATTGTTACTTGCATGTTCTACAGTATTCCTTCATAATTTCTTCCTTTGTATTTTTTCCCTTCTGCTCTGCCCCACTGCTGATTGCCTCTGCCCTTCTTGAGGGATGTATCCTGTCATTAAGGTCATTTAAATGCTAGCTAAGGTCAAATTCAAGTGGGGACCCACTTAGCCAATAGGAGGTAACCCCACATTGTAAATTAAGTTTGCAGTTGTTTTAAATGCTTCCCATGGTGGACCAGGGAACAGGCATTAAGAATGGAGGAAAATTTGAACCAAATGTATGAAGCCGGTGTTTCTCCAGTTAGTCAGGTCTTAACCATGTCCTGGATTTGACTGTTGTAATTCTGCGTTCTCATTCTCATTTCCATTTAGATGGATTAGTGAAGAGACTGGAGGAGCTGGAGAGGACTGCAGAGTTATACAAAGGTAAACTGTGCCTTGCATGAGACACCCGATGGGAGGGAAGGATCCTTCTATTATATTTCAGTGCAATAACTTAAATGTTTTTTTTTCTGTCTTCCATTCCAGGCTTGACAGAGCATACCAAGAGTCTTCTCAGAGCATTCTTTGAGCTATCCCAGACACACAGAGGTAAGGTCTGAGTGAAGGGAGCAGAAATATTTGACCTCTGTTTCAGGAGTTTTAGCCAGTACTTAGATGTGCGATTACCTCGCCCAAAGAAAACTTAAGTGCTAGGAAGGGCTGCCCTCCTGGCATTAGTGGTCATGGTGCAAGCGCAGGCTGTGTCTTTCTGGTCTCTAGGGAACATGTAGCATCGTTCTCCAGCTGCATGCAAGGTTATGGGAACGAGTTGTAACACTGGAGGAAAGGTTCTTCTTCTGCATCTGTTTGTATTTATTACCCTCATCCAGCATTTGGGGACGTTTTCTCTGTCATTGGTGTACGGGAGCCACAACCAGCTGCCAGTGAAGCCTTTGTGAAGTTTGCTGATGCCCATCGCAACATTGAGAAGTTTGGGATTCACCTTCTGAAAACAATTAAGCCGGTAAAGAATTTAACCATAGGAGTAAAGGATCTGGAGAAGAGGGGAATCTAGAAAGACTGATTTTGAAGGTGTCCTCTTAAAGATCGTTCTTTGCCGGAAGAATTGTCTTTGTCTGGATTCCTTCAGAGAACTTTTTTAATAAACAACCTAAGAGATAATGTAGTAAACACAGAATCACAGAATATTCATGGTTGGAAAGGACCTCCTAGATCACCGAGTCCAACCAAACCCATAACAAAAAACACCTAAAAAAACCCTAGACCTAAATACCTAAATACCCAGATCAAACATGACTTCAAAAACAGAAAATGCACAAAATAACTCCCTACATGCCTGCCACTAGAGCCACGTCTGTCTTGTTCCTTTGGCTTTTGCACATGAGTATATTCCTCCCTTTTTCTTTTTGGGATGAGGCGGTAGTTTGATCAGTGTAGTCCCTAGAGCCCTTGCCCTGCTATTGGTACCCACAATTAAAAGATGTCACTACATTTTTATAAAAGAGTTTAGGTAAGCAGTCCAGGAACAACTTAAGGATTTCAATCAATGTATTTGTGAGGGTCTCTAGGGGATCTATCCACTGCGCTCAGCAAAGAGAGGAATAAATGTT
The DNA here is from genome assembly GCA_027560015.1 of Chloroceryle amazona. Classification (NCBI taxonomy): domain Eukaryota; kingdom Metazoa; phylum Chordata; class Aves; order Coraciiformes; family Cerylidae; genus Chloroceryle; species Chloroceryle amazona. The sequence goes on along the minus strand of JANHFX010026499.1, from coordinate 23,487 downwards.
GATTTGGGCACCACTTTCAGTGCAACATTGGATGGACAGTGTTGGGTAGCCGGCCTCTGAATCAGGGAGAGTGGTTTCCAGGACCAATTGAAAATGAAACAAGATGAGTTGAAAGAAGATGAATTCAGAGTAGAAGAGAGACCTGTGTTTCTAGCACTGGAACTACTTGCCAGTGACAGTAAGGGATGCTCTAGCCATGGCAATTCTGAGCCAAAATCAAACATTTTCTTTCAACTCTAGTTGATGCTCTAGTTTCAAAAAGTATTAACTTGAGGCAGTCTTCTGACTTGTGCTGGTTAAAAGGTTGCACTTCATAAAGTGTGGTTGTGCTTTTTGGTCTTCCATTCAGTAACAAGATGTTTCCCTTGCAGATGCTTACTGACTTAAATACGTATCTGAATAAAGCGATTCCTGACACAAGGCTAACTATCAAGAAATATCTGGATGTCAAGTTTGAATATTTGGTGAGTTGCCTGCCTTTTTTTCTTTTTTTTTTTTTAGTGCTGGTTGAAATTAAGTTTCATAAAATTGTAGCCCAAGGGTCACATGTAGCCTGTCCGAACACATGTCCATCCTCCCACAATCCATGCAAGAACACATTACTTTTTCCAGTTCTTTATCTATTGTTCGATTACTCAGATTGAGACACTTGCTTTTGACCTAATAGTTCTTACCGGTAAAAAAGATCTCCCAGAATCCAGATGACTTATTTTCTACATAACCAAATTAATTCCCTTATATATTTGTAAAAAGTTCCAATGCAACTTACACTCTTGAACTCCCCTAAATCGCTTTCCAATCTGTATTTTTTAGCTAGTTTTGAATAGACTTTTTTTAGCCAAATTAAAGATCTGTCAAATTGTATTTGCTTTCATTTAGACCATGCCTTTCTTTTTTACTCCTCCATTCCACTCATCCCCTGTTTTCTGCACCCAAGAAGAGTAGGGTTGTTAAGTGCATCTGTTCCATAACTGTAGAAGTCTCCTGCCCACAGTTTGTCTCTCCTCCCCCACCTTTTATTTATTCCCTCCTCAAATTTTTCTGGTACTGTGTCTTTCCATAGATGAATGCAGTATTTCTCCCTTACTTAGAGTATACTTATCTTTAGCTAATTATAATAGCAAATACTTTAGTATTTGCTCCTGTAATAAAAATAAGTCCTTTTTTCTCTCCCCCAACCCTTTGTCTCCCCATCTTTCTCTAAATAGATTTTCCTTCCACCTGGGATATTTAATACACTCTGATCTCACCGTGCTTTCCCCAGTGTCCTTAACTGCAGCATTGAAGGAAGGCTTAAAATGGTACAACCCCGTGTCTGTGGGTGATGGCAAAATTGCATCTAATTCTTAATATTTTCTTCTAATTTTGCCTTTTTTTTTTCCCCCCATAATTTTCAATCCTGCAAAGTCTTACTGCCTGAAAGTCAAAGAAATGGATGATGAAGAGTACAGCTGCATTGTGAGTACCAATACTGTGGCACTTACAACTGCATACTCTGTTTCTGCAGTTTCCCTGTACAAAAGCAGTTCTGTGCCTGTGTGCGCCCAAACTGGTGGTTACATCCTAAAAATTGCACACATTTTTTCTTACGTATGAGAAATTAAAGATCCTTAAATGCTACACAGGAAACACTGCCAATAACTGTCATGAATCACTAGTGCTGTGGAGTAGAAGAGGGACCAGACATCTCCTCTGCAACTTGTTTGCTTGGTGGCTGCCTGTCTCAGTGTTTATTAGCTTGTGTAAGGAGGATTAAGGTGTTATCTTCACAGATTCCATTTATGTGTAGCGTACAGCTTATCATTAATTCTGGACTGGTTTCTGAGAAATGGAGGCTTAGCTTCTCTAGCAAAGCACATGTGAAAGCTGCATTTGTAGTTGAGGAAAATTGATTAAAGGATCTGTCTTAACAGTAGAGGATTTTGGTAAAAATAAGTATTTTAAAATCAGAAGACTTAAAAAATAAAACCCTGGCAACTTTCTCTGGTAACAGTTTGCTGTCTTGTTCAGAGTTTTACAACTAATCCTTTACTGCTGTGTTTAAGATAGCTAAAGGTGTCCCCTGCATGCCCAGTTTCCCTGCATAAAAGTAAGATCTTGGTTTATCCGAAGTACTGACTCCACAGCAGGGATTTGAGTTTTTGGAATGCCCAATTTCCAGTGCCAGGAAGGAATAAACTTCCGTAATGAAATGTTTAATTAAATCCTTCCTGCTAAATAGGAAGGAAAGAATCCCAGTGTTGCCCAGCAAAGTAACATCCTTGGGTTTTGGTGCATGCAGCATGGACTGCCAAGCTATAGTCCCTAACCCAGATTTTTATATATGTTATGTTACAGGTACAAGAGGAGAATGCTGTTTTGCTGACAGACCTTACCCCTTTCTTGCAAAACTATTTTGCAGGACAGTGCATCCCCTGATGCATTTCTTTATCATGTTTGACATGTGTTTGGCCTTCAGAATGGCCCCATTGATTGCCAGTTGTTGATGTAGCTCAGCATTCCTCATGTTTCATGCTCCCCAACTGCAGCTCTAGTGAGCCTGAGAGGGCTGAAATAACCCAAGGTTGTTGTGAGTCCGCATCAGCAGGCAAACTGTGTGCATGACCACTGTTGTGGGAGTCCCTAAAACTGCGCTGTGTTCCTGGCAGGCTCTGGGTGAACCCCTCTACCGGGTCAGCACTGGGAACTATGAATACCGCCTTATCCTGCGTTGCCGGCAGGAGGCTCGCATGCGCTTTGCCAAGATGAGGAAGGACGTGCTAGAGAAAATAGAGCTCCTGGACCAGAAACACGGTGAGTACCACTGCTGGGTCCAGCACCTGAAGGGGTGAGGCAGATGTGACTTTAGTCTTCATGCTCCTCCTGTGTATCAGCTCAGAAGTCTTTGCTGAAGAACCCTTCTGTGGCTGTACCTGAGACATTCACCCTCAGAGGCCAAATGGGATTAATGCGTAGGAGACTGTATCTGATGCTGGCAAGTGAGGCTTGATCGCAGCCTTCCTTCACACTCTGTTTGGGAAGGGAGTTTTCACCTGATTTGTTCCCAACTTGTCTCCACTACAGTGCAGGATATCGTGTTCCAGCTCCAGCGTTTTGTCTCCACCATGTCCAAGTACTACGATGACTGCTATGCCGTGCTCCGAGATGCAGATGTCTTTCCCATTGAGGTGGACCTTGCTCGCACTACTCTTAACTATGGGCAGAAGGACACATATGTGGATGGGGCAGAAGAAGAAGAAGGAGGAAGAGAAAGAGAGGATAGCAGGAAAGAGGACACAGATGGTGAAAAGCTCATTGATGATGCATGAGTGAGTGAGCCGGCATGGCCAGAGGAAGAACTTTACAGACTGATAAAAACATGTATTCCATGTGGCAATTCATTCTCCGTGACTTCAGTGTGTGTGCAGCCTGGGATTCCTCCTTTGCTTTGGATGAGGGTGGCCGGTTGGATTGGGACCGGATTTGCATTCCTCTCTCTTCCCTTGCTTGTTAGCCTGGGTATTTATTTTTCCCCCAGAGACTTCTGCTGCCTAACTCGGGTACTGGGACGTGGGGAGGAAGATCCCCCACCACAGTGCCACATGACTCTGTGTGCAGACAAGACACTGCTGAGCATGTGGAGCACACCGCTCCCCTCTGGCACATGGAAAGCAGTTAAACATCTAGAAATAGTTATGGATGTTGAGAACAGCCCCTTCTGGCCTCCTCTTGTGCTATGGGAAAGTGTTAGCACCAGCATTATTTTCTTCACCCCACTGCACACTGTCTTCAAGCTTCCCACTCTCTGGCCTGTTTTAAGCTTCCTCTGTCTCTTTCATCTGTCCCCATGGGCTTTTGGACCAATTTTTTGTAGGATGATCACCACTCCCAGCTCTGTGTGCCACTGGTTTCAAGAAATAGAAATGAGCCCAAACTGAAGCCTGGAACCCGTGGTGGTACATATGATCTGACGACCCCCCCTCAACCAAGGGGCTCGGCAAAGCCTCTGAGCAGGGGCTGGTGTGCTGGGCTGCTGCAACCCTGCTGCAAAGGTGTAGAAGTGTCTCCCCCTGGCTACCATCCTTCTCATAGTCCCTGAGCTCCTGCATAGGTGGTACCATGTGCACAATCCATAGCTACACCCCAGGGCTAGAATCCTTCAGGATGTGGCTCTGCCTTTCCCTGCAGGAAGGAGGGAACTGGCTCTGGAAGGAGTCCGCCTACTCAGAAGAGACGCTGAGGTGAACATGCTTGTCTGAAGCAGGTGGGTTCCTGGGAATAAGGGCAAAGCTGCATATGTTTAGTCTCCCATCATTCTCTCTTACAGCTCCTTGCACTGGACAATAACCAGCCGTGCTTTATGATGTGCAGCCAGTTCTGCACACTCTTTCCTTGTGCAGGTACCAGGAGGAGCCACCTTAGAACCACAAAGGAGATGTCCCTTACTTAAACTAAAGAGGAGATGACGGGAAGCCTTGTGGAGAGGAAGATGTGGCCTATAGGCAGAGGCTCTGAGGTTTTTCTGTAGTGCAAAGCATGACCAGCGTATCACCCCTGCCACCCCCTGCTCTCCTCTCCTCCCTGCATAACCATTTTATGCTGCCTCTGGGCCAGCCAGGAGCCGTAGCTAATGTCCCGTTCCCCAGCACAAGGGAAGGGGGGGGGGAAGTATAACCAAGGTAAGTGAGGCTGCTTTTTTCCTCCTTCCTTTTCACCTCCCTCCATCCCTGCCAGCTGATCCCAGATGCAGATGGCACTTTCTCTTTTAGAGGGCAGCAGAGCTGCCAGGAGTGGTGTGCTTCTCAGGGCAAGGTGTTTGACTTCTCTGTCATTACATTCCAGTAATGAGAGAAGTTATTTAAGGGCATTAATTTATGATAGAGATGTTTGGGGTTTGTTTTTTTCTCTTTGATTTGTTTTTGGAGTTTTGTCATCTCTGTGGGTGCCTGGAAGAAAGCCACCTGTGGTCAAGCTGCTCGATGATTTGAACAGATTCTGATGTACAGACTGTTGTCTCTAATAAAGAAAAATGTGACATTTTGCTTCCTGTCCTTCATGGGTTTTCTTTAGAGATTTGTTTGCTCATCCTCTATTGGTTTTAATCTTAAAATAGAATGATGGGAAGATGGGTATCGTGCTGGCCATTTTGTTTTGTTTTTTTTTTTCTTGTTCGTACTGTGTGGGGTGTTTTCTTGCTCATACTCATCTTTGTGCCAAGCTGTGGTGGTCACTACAGCACAGGCTTCCCCAGGAGGTGGCTTATAACTGTTCTAGCAAGGCCAGTCCTCCATGTAATACCAGCTGCTTCTGCATCTTGGCTTCCCAGGGGAACACCAGCCTTGTAAAGCCACCAGTTGCCTCAGTCCTGCCCGGTGGCATCCTTGCGCCCTTCCAGGGCCACCTTCTCCACACAGCTCAGCTGTTGCATCACAAGCTTGAGCTGATGCCTAAGTCCCCGATCCTCTTTCAGAGCTGCATGTTGTTCCAAAGTACGGAGCAGTTCAGAGGGACAGATAAAATGCCTCAGTGGGGCCGGCCCCAAAGCCAACAAGGCGGGCAGCATAGCCAGGCTTTTTTGCAGCCTGACTGGTGGAAAGGAAGGAAGAGTTCTGGGTGTCTCACAGCATTGTCTGTAGCGAGATCTACTTTAAGGGCTTTTGTGAACAGATTTAAGATCAGGAGGCTTAGCGGGAAATGTTGACTGGTGAACAAGGAAGCAGAAGGGACCTTGTTCCATGGACATGTCTGGTGCTGACAAGGGCAGTTGTTTCCACACTGTGGACCTTGGACCTCTGGGGTGTTGTGGGCTGCTTCTTGAAGGGGGTATTGGTGAATTAGGGAAACCAGTCTAAGGAGGCAGAAGTTTGGGGTTGTTGGGGAAATAGCTGTGGAGCAGCATGATTGAATAGAGCAAAAACAGTGATCATATCTTGTGGGAAGGGGAGAACAAGCTTACGGAGCGGTGAAGAATGCCCACAGGGCGCCATCAGCCTTGCTGCTGGTTTTTTGTTCTCCCAGAGCTTTGCATCTGGGATTTATTGTGGTCCTTAGCCTGATTTAGGATGTTTCTAAGGAGTTTTGAAATAGGGTACAGCCTAAGGTCCTCTCTGTGACTGGCCCACAACTGGAGCTAACAACACTGTTATTAGCCATAGTGGGACAGGGCACAACACCACAGGGTTTATCTTCTCCCCTCCAATCTCCAGTTCTGTCTCAAACTGACACTCTTCAGTAGCTTGATTTTGCTCATCATTTACTGCTCTTTGTTGGGAGCAGCTAGAATGAAACCCTTTCCTCCACATCCCCACTCCCCCACCGAGTTTAAATGTCTTTACAGGTCCTGCAGGCTTTACCTGTTACCTGATAATTTGTAGTCTGTCTGGTCTGGAATGAAACACCTATTTTGACCATCTCATGAGCTGCCTTCCCTGTGGCCCTCTGCTTAGTTTTTGATCCCTTGCTATAGTCACAGGTTCCCCCAGGGCCCTTGAGGTGAAGCAATTCAGGAAACCGGAAGAAAGGGCTTTGGCAAGGGGTGTTTATAAAAGATCCAGTCCTAAAGCAGATTAGGAGCGGTTTAAGCATGCCAGGGAAGGTTGACCTCTCTGAATCTAGAAATCCACCACTGCTGTGGGGGTGAGGGGCTAATGCCTGCCTTACCACGTGCTCTGGTACCCTTGCTAGTGGCACCCAAGGGCTGTGTCTTGTCCTTCTGCCTTTACCTTTTGATTCCTTTACATAAGGGGTTTTTCTCTGTTTAAAAGGAAAACACACACACATCTGGTGACATTCGTGCTCAGGGGGTAGTCTTGGGACAGGGTTATTTACCTGCCCTGAAACCCATACCCCCCCACGGGGGCCAAGATATTCCCCTCACAGGTCAGCAGGACTCACTTCACCCTATTTAAAGCTGGCTCACTGTTATTGCTGTTGGTGAGGCTCATGGCTACTCACTTGATGGCTTGACTTTAGTCTTTCTTCCTGCACCTCATCAGTGACTGCTAACCCAGAACTTCCCTACTTGGAAGAGAAGCATCATGCATCACTGCCCTGGCTTTATTACCCACAAAAGATGCTTCAGACAGAGGTGGTTGGAGCCAGTGTGCTCAAGGGAGGTATTGCAGGGAACACAGTGTCTACTTCCATGCTGGCTGCAGCTAGACGTGGCCTGGATAGTAGCTATGGGTTACACCACCTCCTAAACCTACTTCCACCTAGACTAGCAGTATCCTGGAAGTGGGATGGAGGAAACACACCAGACCAAAGTGTACCGATCTGATTACAAAGAGTCTCTAATTGTTTGTGTTCTGTATTGTGACAATGCAGAAGGAAAAAGAGCTTTCTTGGCAGCTTCTTCAAAAGACCTTCTCCGGGGCTGCTTTGGAAGTGAGGAAAGATTTATTCTTTTTTCCTTTTTTTTTTTTTTTTTTCCTTTGTAGTGTTTGGACTCCTCTGAGGCTGCGTTGTACCAGCATGGGTGCAGGATGCAAGTAGACAATCATTGGGTAGGTATGTGGACATAGGTACATAAGTACATAAGCTATTCCTATACCTCTCCCTCTTACTTCTTATATCTTCTTCTGTCTCAACTTTCTCCACCCTGTATCCCACCTACCCTCCCATAATGAGGTGCATACAAACAAGGCCAGTTTTATACATCCCCCATTCCTCCACCATGGCTAAAACCTGTCTCGCTCCACTGTCTGGTCAGCGTTGCAGCCATCTCGTGCCAACACCTCTCCATCCCTCTCGGGACACCCGCCCCCCTCCCCGCTCTGCTCCTCTGCCACATGATTTGCCTCCTCGGTGGCCGCCACTATGGTGTTGTCAGTGCTGTGGGCTGGTTGGTGGTTGTCACTACTGTGCTCCTCGGCTTCCTGCACATCGGACTCTGCTTCCTCGGTGTCACTCCCACCACCTGCAGAGGGGTTCTTCTCTGGGGGATGTTCCTTCTTCTTCCCTCGGTTCAGGCAACAGTAGGTGGCCATGGCCAGGAAGAGAGCAGAGAGCACCACCTCTGAGCCTGCCAGGTAGAAGATCACCTCGTAGTTCTTGAGAGCATCAACCAAGCGGCCTGATGGTTGGAGAAGAAATGAGACAGTTGGCCGCGGCCCACACACTCCTTCATGGACAGCCCAGCATAGGTGAGCAGCAGTATTTGGCTGAGGACCCATTTCTCAAGGGAAGAGCAAGATGCCTGAATATCTAAAAATCACCTTGAGCAAGAGCTACACTGTACCACCAAGGAAAGTACTGTAAGAGCACAGGGTTGGTGGTCTCCCTTGTTTGGACAAGGTTAAATAATAGTGACACACTGATGTTATGGTCTTGCATCATGGTATGCCATTTTCTTCTTGCCAAAGTGAGACCAGTCTCTAAGGACTTGGCTTGTCTGGTCTCAGAAAAGAAACAAAATTTGAGTGTCATTGCTATTTCTTAAGCTAACATGTCAGGAAACCACTCAGAGGGGGAGAAGAAACACCTTTTTGGCAGAGAAATCCCTTTGTTTAACCCCCGCCTGATGAATTCTCTGCCAAAGAGATGTTTGCAACGTATGTATCAGATGGAAGGAGGGTTCCCAGTCCTTGGTGCTGGGCAGCTGCCGTGCTGCAGTCAGGGTGGAGCTATGGTCACTGGAGTCTTTATCCTGGTCCCACATGCTCCTGGCTGTCCATGTGACCTGTCCCTCCACCCCAGACCCTCCTGTGCTATAGTGCATGGCCTGAAACCCACACCAGGACACACCGAGGAGCCGTCATGGAAGGCACAGGGCGAATTCCTTGGTGGTGGGTGAATGTGCCCCTCTTCACTCAAGCCAGACAAGCCAGCAAGGAGCCTGTGTGTGCACGTGTGCAGCTTATCCTGTGCCAAACCCCCTCAGCCCCATGGAGCAGGAAGCAGCTCAGGAGGATTACATCAAACAAAGCCACTTTGTTCAGTCCCCTTCTTCCAGCCGAGCACTGCTCCCTCGTGTCCAAGCTGCAGGGTTTGCTGGCACGCTCAAACTTCTCGTAGTGAGAGGGTCCTGCAGCAGCAGGTCCCCTTGGGGAGGTGGGAACCATGACTTGGGTCCCTGCAATACTGCTCTTTGGTGACCCTCCACCATCTGCATCCCACTGTGTGTGCACACAGTACCAAGGCAGAGCTGAACTGAGCTAGGAGGGCTAAGGGATGTTCACCCTCACCACCCCCTGGTGTTAAACTGCTAAACCCCCCTTTCCCTCCATGATCTCTCTGCAGCTGCCTCCAAGACGTATTTCTTGACCTTCCCTGGCCTGGGACTGCTGACTGCCCCACAGCTTGTAAGATGGGACATGAGTTGTTGTTAGCATCAAAAGAGTCTTCTCTTGGACACCCATTTTCACCTGAGAGCTGGGCGGGAGTTTTGCTCATGACTGGTGGTGTGTGCTGGGGAAAGGATCATTCACACAAAGCTCTTCTCTGATGGGCTTTAGCCCACATGTTGCAGCTGAAGGAAGAGAGCTCAGAAAACAGTGGAGTGATTCCTGCCCAGGGATTTCCCATAATCTGTCCCTGACCCTTCCTCACAAATTGCACCTACAGGGAATTGCGCTTCATTTTCATGGAAATAACCCTTCTCAAGAGCTGGCTTTCTTAGACCTGATCAGACACTTAACAGCAATGTACACCAACCTCTCAGGTGAAGGATCTCTCATTCAACACTGTTTATGGGCTGTTTGTGGGGCATGGACTTTAGCAGGGACTGTGGCCTAGACTAGACTGGTTGAGAAGATGTGTCTTAATCCACTCAGGTGGCTGTACAAACTGTTTTAACTCGATTGACACCAAAACGCCTGTGCTTGGGACTGGGGGCAACACAAACTGAGATCATTATTCATATTACCAATCAAAAGGCCATGGACATCAAGGAGAACTTGAAAGACCTTCTCCTTGTCCTACTGAAAACTCTCAAAGGTTTGCCTGCAGCACACGCCTTATACTGCATATAATTTTATGCAACGTTCCCAGTGATGGCAGAGACCTGGATCCTAGCCTGAAACGGAGGGAAGTGCTACTGATCAGAACTGACAGCCACTGGAAGGCTCTGTATACCTGCCATCACTCAAGTCTCTGAGTAACACAGAGAGAGAAAAAAAACTCACTTGTCATCTTCTGCCTGAGCTCAGATTCAGCATTGCACTGCATGGAGTGAGACTGGGAGCTCTCACTTCAGATCTCAGCTTCCAGAGGTTATCTGATGGTGAGAAATTTGGTCTTTCTTCAAGTACTATGCCTGCCCAATACCTACAATACCATGGAATGGCAGCCAAAAGAATCACCTGTGTTGTGCAGCAAGAGACCTACCTGCAGAGGGTGGACCGATGAGCACAGCGAAAGCCTCAATAAGTAGGACCAGCCCAATGGCGCTGGAGAACTTCTGGGAACCAACAATGGCCATCAGCACCTCAAATTGCAGTGCCCCCACCATGCCGTAAGAGATGCCAAAAAAGACGCAGAAGATGACCAGCCCCGTGTAATTGCTAGCCCTGGCACTGCAGATGTCTGTCAAGCCATTGAAGAGCATAGAGAAGCTGAACAGGTAAGCCACATGAGGACGGACCCACTTCAACCCTGCCACCATGCCGCAGGCTGGCCGGGCAAAGATGTCTATGAAACCAATGATGGACAGCAAGAATGCAGCCTCTGTGTCTGGTACACCTGTGTCCTTGGCGTAGTTCACCAGCAATATGGGAGGCACGAAGAGACCCAAGACCAAGATGAACTTCGAAATAGTGTAAATAATAAAACCTCGGTTGGAAAAGATACTAAAATCCAGAAGCTTCTTTCCTTTCTTGGGCTTCTTTTTGGCTTTCTTGGCTTTCTTGGTTCCATCAGTGGTGCTGATTCCCTCCTCTGATTTCCCTCCAATGGGCAGCATCTCCTTGGCTTCATATTTGTCCTGAGTTTTCTCCATTTTCCGTTTCATGCCCATATCCAGGGGTCTCATGACTGCTCCACAAGTGCAGCAGTTAAGCAGGAGGCCCCCCATGATAAGGAACCCTCCTCGCCAACCAAACTTCTCCAGCAGCACTTGCCCTAGTGGAGAGAGGGAGGAAAGGAAGACAGGGCTCCCGGCAGCAGCCAGTCCATTGGCAAGAGGCCGACGCTTGTCAAAGTAGGTGCCCAGCATGATCAGTGAGGGCTGGAAGTTCAGTGCCATACCCAGACCTGCATGAAAGTGAGAGACAGGAGGGAGACAGGGAGTGCAAGAACATGAGACATGGTTTGCAACAGCTGAAAACTCCCCTCAGACTAGCCTAGTCCTGAAATCCCATGATAGGATTCTTGTGTTCCTCACAAGCCTTTGCTCCTTCATGTTGGAGGCTTCCTTCCTGAAGTGTATTTGAATGAGGTAACTGTGGCCAAGTTTAGACAGGACCTGTGCCTTAAACAGCAACTTTGCCCCTCTCTCCTACCACCATATACTGATGCCACCCCAGCTGCCATGATAGCTGAGCATCACTTATATTTCTTCTGTTCCTCCCCCCTCAACCACAGGTCCTGCCTCTTTAGATCCAGTGGATGCATATCCCACAAGTGCAACGGTCAGGATTAGATGCCTCCTGTAGACAGGTGTGAATAGGTCTGGGGAGATCTGATGCTAGACATGACAGTGCTAAAGGGTCTTGGTTCTTGGCTCTTCCCCAGGTAAGCCTGTGTCCCCCCAGCTGCTGAGGCTCTCACCTGTCAGAACACCAGCTGTCAGATAAAGCTCAATGATATTGGTGGTAAAAGATGCCAGGATCATCCCAGCAGAAGCTAGAAGCCCTCCGATGAGCATCACAGGCCGGCAGCCAAACTGGTTCACCATGATGCTGCATACTGGTCCTGTGAGGAAGCAGAGCAGACAGAGTAGAAGACCAGAATGAGACAGAACAACTGAGGAGGCGCAGCCAGCCCAAGCAGGGCACTCGGGAAAGATGAAATACTAATTACAGAGATCACTACTTGGCTGCTTAGCTACACATCTGTTGGGCCCAGGCAAGGGAGAGAGGCTGCTGTGTGGAGACCTCTGTTTTGCCCTGCCCTCGGCCCCCTGTTATGTGGGAACAAGAGGGGCTTGGTGTGCTAGGGGCAGCACTTCAGGAACAGGCTAAAACCCTGTGTCAACTGTCTGAGGCAGGTGGGGTGAACCTTGAGGTCCCCTGGAGCAGAGAAAACAAAGACATCAAATGCAGCACACTTCTAGAAGAGAAGTGGTGGGACAATTGTATTCTGCATGTGGGTTCATGACCAGGACAGCAAGCATGAGGTGAGCCCGTGGAGACACAGTCTGTGCCCATAACAGGGTTGGGAAGGCATGTTAGGGAGAGGGAAGTGTGTCCAAGAATCACCTGTCCCATAGAGCATGGCCAGCATGATGGAGGAGATCCAGGCTGTGTCACTGTAGCCCACATGGAAATCTTTCATGAGCTCCTTGAAGTAGACACTGACGGCTTTTGGGAAGGCATAGGAGAAGCCGGTGATCACAAAGCAGCCAAAGAGCACAATCCAGCCCCAGCCACCATCTGGGGGCTTCACAGGAGCAGGGAGATGCCCTTCCTCTGGGTCATGTCTCCCCATCTTCTAACCTGTGAGGGGAAAGGCAGGCTGGGAGGAGGTAGGGCAACAGAGAGAAAGAGAGAGAGAAATCTCCAGGTGCTGCAAGAAGAGAAGAGAAGAGCAGGCAAACACTTACTACAAGTTTTCTCGCCATGCCCACCATCTCCAAGCTCCAAGCTCCTCACTGGGGGGACTACATAAAATCTTTGCACATTCATGCTGCCAGACAAGTCAAGATTGCTTCAGGGTTTGAGGTAGGAAGCACTTCCTGAGTTTGGGGCAGCTCACAGCTCCATAATGCCTGGTCAGACACAGCCAAGCAGGGTACCAGTTTAGACCAGAGAGCTGCATCTGATGTCATGGGGCATCAGGATCTGAAGCAACCCATTTGCTGGCTAGAGTGAGGTGAGAGCCAACAAAATGAAACCCTTTGCAGCTCCCAAGATCTTCTGAGCCTCTCCCATTCCTGTCTACTCGAGCTAGGAGACATCCAGGACCTGCCTTGATACAGAAGCCTCCAGCAGTGAGACATGAGAGACCCATTAAGCCTGCTGTGCTTTCCTCTGGGAGGCTCTTGGTGCATGGCCCTCTCCCTTGCCCTCCCTTCTCTGCCATGAGGGGCCAGATTTGGGAAATGGGTGAAGGGGGACAACACAGCAAACCGGTGGTTATTTGCATGCCAGAGAGATTAGGGCTCTGTACCTACACGGAAGGGCCAGAACAAAGCCTAAGGGGGGGAGCAGGAGGGAATTAGAGGAGATGTCTTGTGAGTCGCTCTAGGGGCTTTTAAGCTGCCCAGGAATTTTGCTCCAGTTGGCTGCTGTAGGTATGTTTTTCTCACTTCTCTCCTACGTACCAGGTCTCTGGCATATCCCATCCAGCACCACTGACCCCAGGTTCTTGGTTGGCCAGGCTTATTTTCACACCTGTATTCAAAACCATCGCTGGGCTTTGATTACAGAGACTCCCGAGTACAATTAGAGAGCAGGGGACCTTTCTTCATGCCTGAGCTGGGTTTTGTCGGGTCCAGTTTTCCCTATCACCCTCCTTCTGGCAGTATACTTCCAGCATGGATTTTTCTCCTCTGCTCCCATGGCTGAAGAACTACAAGATGGTGGCAATGTCCTCATCCCTTGGCACCATCAGTCATGGGAAATGCCAGTGGTCACATACTGGGTGGAGTCTGCCAAGGGGGCAAGGACACTCCTATGGATGTGACACACAGGACTAGCACCTGGAAGTTCTGGATCTGGGTGTGTTTCTCAAGGAAGCCCCTCTTCTACGTGTCCTCCAAGCTATGGGGATGACTTGACCTGATTCCCATAACTGCTGTTTCTCTGCACATTAAACAAGTGAAAATCATTCAGGCAAAAGCATGGATGGCATGAATTGGAGCAGAGGCCAGGTAAAAGACCCTTGCTTGGCAAAAGGTGGTTCTACCCCATGACACCCCTGAATTTTGCAGAAAGGGAGAGTGACTGGTCTTTCTCAGGCTGCAGGAGGTTCAGCATGCAGACCCAAGGCTTGAAACAGGGCTGGGAATTGCTCTGAGAGGGGTCTGAAACTGTAGTTTAGGGAATGCAAGACAAGACAACTAGGTCAGTTCTGGACCCCCTCAAGCAGGGGACATGACACCTGCACTCCCAGTGCATCAACATGAGGAAGCATAAAATGGTCTTGGCTGGTTGAGTTTAGCCAGGTGCCGAAGCCAAGGTTGACCTGTGGGGTGAAGGATGGAATAAGAGTCACCAGCCACCCTCAGCAGTATCCCTCCTTCCCCTCCCTCGGGGGACTTTTGCTCCTGAAAATGCAAGGGGAAATCATTCAGTGCAGCACCCAGGGGGCTGCCACCACCAGGGGTCCCTTAAGCAGAGCTCCCCAAACCTTCAGGACCCTGTCAGCTGTGAAAAAAGGGAGCAGGATCTGGCTCTGAGCATGGGCTGGAGCAGCTCTTCTGGATGGCCATCTCCTAACAGCTCTCGGGCTGAACCATAGGGCTTGGTGCAGGCTACTGCAGTCTCTCCTCCTCATCCCAGGTTTCAGGGACTGTGGCAAGTGGCAGAGGCATGAATGGAAACCAGGATGCTATGAAGACATTTTCAAGACAAAAAATGACTGCAAGGAAGAAAAGATGACTTGTGCACTCTCCGGACTCCCCCCTCACAGCCTTTCTGGTGTTATCTGGACCACTGTCAGCGAGAGTCAGACTCAGCTCCTGCTGCTGCTGCTCTCCCAGCTCCACCTGGCTGACAAGCTAGATACAGCTGTACAAAGGGTGTCCTGCTGCAAAAGCACAAGGATTTCTTCACCAATGCTGGTGCTCCACCACTGCACCATCTGCTGCAAACTGCAACATCGAATAAGAGCGACTGCCAGCAAACACACCCTGAGCCTTTTTATCCAAGAGCCTCTCCCAGCCTTGCTGCTCTTGATCTCATCCTGTGCAACAAATTAAATTAATCAGTCAATTAATCTGTGATTGTTTTTTTTCCCCCAGCTTCCTAGCAAGAAAATATTTATCCAACTGTGGCACACCCTTCAGAGCTTTCTGTAGCATCGACTGTCAATAATGAGTCAACAGTAGCTGATTTTAAAGAGCACATTAGACAAATATCCATCAGCCCTGTTTGAGTTTGGAGCTGAGTGGGTACCTCTGCAGGAGCCACTTGCTCAGCACTACAGAACTGTACAGCAAGGTGTGAAAGGGCTTTTACCTGCCATTTTACCAGCTAGGTGTTGGCTGAAAAAGATGAGGGACTCATCTGTGGGGATAACTCCAAGGCCAATATGCTATAGCACAGCTCTGCTGGAGATTTATCCCAGCTCCGAGCCATGCCTGTCAGAGCTGCCTTGTTGCTAACACTGTGACACACAAGCTAAGTCTTCCTCTCACGGCGGCACACGGTGATCACATCATGTACCTTGCACTTGCCTTTGTACACTCTACAGCTTGCTATTATTTTCTCCCCAGGTAAGGAGCTTTATTCACAGTTAAAAATACCACATCTAAGTTCACATGCACCTAAAAGCTCATCAGCATGGGCACCTGCCCTTCCCTGTGCATCACGGGCCTGTGGACCAGAGCCACAGGTGGGCACAGCCACAGAGCTAGCTGCAAGTGGGGGCCAGAACTTCCACCAGCACCAGAAGTCACAAACCCAGGTTGGGAGGGCAAAGGCCACAGCAGGTTCAGCCGTGGCTGCCAGTCCATGGACACACACTGAGCACACAGCAGCTGGTGCTGGACGATGCCCAGCAAAGCCCCTCTCTGTCAGGCAAGCCGCATATAGAAGGATCCACATAAATTCTAGAATGGCTCCTAGTGTCTCCACGCAGTACAGATGAAGTGAGGAGGGGTCTGTATTTTAAATGCAAGGGCCATGATCCATGCCACCAGCCTCCCCAGCCCACAGACAACACCCTGGTAAAGTGTTCATTAGAGAATTAAAGAAGTGCAAGCCTGGGACAAGATCTCCCGTCAGCTGCCTGTGACAGGATACAAGCATCCCTCCATGCCACTCACCTGCACAATGAGGCAATGACCTCCTGAGCACGGACTGAGCCTCCGAAGGCTGAGCAGACCTGTCAGAAGCACTCCCTTCTCACTCTGGCTGGCACTGTCCGGCTCTGGACAAGGGTGTCCAGTTAGATGGTCCTGCTGGCTCTTTGCTCCATGGTGGGCACGCTGTTGGCCAGGCACAGGGTGATGCCGGCAGAATCTTGTGCCCCACTTCTTCCTTTGGGGCAACTATGTCCTCACTAGAAAGCTAATCCCCTTCTCAGCCTGCTTCCCTCTGGCTCCGATACTGCCCAGTAAAGTGGCCCGTGGCTGATCTGGGGGGATGCCCCGTGGGGGGGACCCCCTTGCAGGTGCAAGTAGTGCCCCACGGCACTTCTGGCGTGGATGTGGGTCAACAGCTGCTTATGGTTTCAGGTCAGCAGAGACTGCCGGGTGCTGAGCGGGCAGAAAGCACTTCTCTACTTTTAAGAGGCTTTTCCAGCCAATGGGGAGGTGGCTGCCTGCCGTGGCCCAAATCACCCGGTAATCCCACTACCAAGGGGCTTCTTGCCTTTCCCCCAGCAGAGTGGGGCAGATATGGGGGGTCTGAGGCAGAATGAAGCAGGGCAAAGGTGGAAAGGTGGAGGGTGCTGGTGATGGACCCAGCAAGGAGGGAAGGTGCCAGGGAGGGGAGTCAGTGCAGGATGAGGGCATGGGACCATGCTTTAGTAAGGGGCACAGTGGGGGAAAGGACTTCTTCCCAAGCCCCCTGCTTGCTTACTCATCCACCGGCCAGAAGGGTGGAGAAGCACTGGCATGGTTTTGTGGGGCATGTACCCAGCAGAGAAGGAAGACAGAGCGAACTGGGTGAAGCCTCGCTGTCATCCATGGCTCACACTGTCAAATCCAGTCCAGCTCTGTCAACTCACTAACGTCCCAACCAAAACAAACCCCCTCAGTAGATGCCACCTGGAATGGGGTCTGTGGGCACTGGGAATGAGCCAGTCTCTGGCCACACGTGGGGGAACCCATTTTATTTCCAGGGAAGGGGCTGGGGGTGGTCTTGGGTGGCATTTTGGGGGAGGGAAAGGGTCAGGCTGTAAACCCCAACGCCCCTCAGCCTCCTGGCGGTGGGGCAGCGGGAGGGGCG
>JANHFX010026498.1:106156-129631 GCA_027560015.1 Chloroceryle amazona | reverse complement strand
TTAAGCGATGTATAAAATTGTCTGTTCCGTGGGGTTCTTAATTTTTCTCATGGATACGAAACAGCAGGCAGTAAAAAGGAGCCTTTCTGATTAGATGTCACAATGACAAGTCAAGCAGTGGAGCAGGCTGCCTAGAGAGTTGTGCGTTCTCTGTCCTTGAAGGTTTTGAAGAACAGAATGAATAGAACTCTAAGCAACCTGGTCTGATCTTACAGCTCATCCAACAGGACAAGAAACCTCCCAAGCTTCCTGCCCCTCTGCATTATCCTGTGATCTGCTGAAATAATATTTCTCAGATAAAGCAAATATCTTCATTACATATCTATAAATTGGTTGTGCTTTGAGTGGCATTCAGACCAGATGATCTTTGGAGGTCCTTTGCAACTGATGTCATTTCTGGGTTCTGTGATTCCAAATTCTTAGAAAAATGACACATTTTCTCTTGATTACTCAAAATATTTCTGGCTGTAGCAGAGATACTATGCAACCCTTGTCCTTCTAGCTCAAGCAGAATACTCTCTGCACAGACCTGCTTAATAGCTTTAGAATTGTTTTCAAGCCGTTCGCCTCAAGCTTTTTTCCTTCGGATTTCTGCATTTAGGCTGCTATTGTGATAATATTACTAAACTCAATAACTGCTGTTAGAGTGAGGGAGCAGCATCTGCCAGACAGAGAAATGCAATTACAGTCAAGCACTAATGAAAGGCTGCAACAGCATCTGCCTTTCCTGTGTCACTTCTGTAGACTGTCTTCATGTAGCTTCCCAAAACAACCGCTGGTGTGTACGTCAGTCTGTAATTCATTATCTCTGCTGACGCCAGGGCTGGACTCACCTGACTGAAACTCTCCTGGCTGTTATTACCCAAGAAACCAACTTCCTGATAGTGCAGGAAGTGGAGAAAATGTTTTTAGTCCGATGTGCATCTGAATTATCACGTGGTTATCTAAAATCAGCTGTCACCTTATCTGCAGGCGTTAATATAGACAATATTGAGTTTTGAATAACAGATGGCCAGATGCTATGAAAATCCATGCTTATAATGCTCTGGGTAGTAGCCCAAACTGCCTCAGGATTGGTTTAGGGATGGTGTTCAACTGGAGTTGCAGTCTTTTGGATCAGAAGTGAAAGAAGGCCTTTAAAATCTCTCCAAAACAGGACTGTGAGACTATGCTCTGTGCTTCCTTCTTGACTCATCAGCTCCTGACTTTTCCATTTTAATTTGCATTGAATAAATTTGTTATCACCGCCACCATCATCCAGTCTCCTGAACATGGAGAAACACTTGAAGCTAGTTCAAGGAAGCACGATGATGATTTCATGCTGGTTATTATCAGTTGAAGACTCTTCAGTGGTCAGTCATCACATTAGAAAATGTAAATTTTAGTAGATGTCTAAATGGCTTGACACAGTGAGAGGCATTCAGATTACTCCCTACGCTCCAGGCCATTTTAAAATGTTCCTGGAACCTAATATAATTATTTTGCCAATAAGTAAGCAGGGGCACACACAATTCTATCGTTAGGTGTTGTCATTGACTGCTGTGATGACAGAGTACTTGACCATCTATTTCTATATTGGCACTTCAGCTGTTCTCTTTGATAAGTTGTGTCAAATCACAGATCTTTGAAGAGAAAATGCTGAAAAAAAAAGTATGCCAAAAAGCTTTTTGCCTTTTTTATCAGGTACTGTATATCTGAAGGAATGCATTCTGCCAAGAGTCCTTTCTTTGCTGCCCTACAGTGTCTATGATTATTGATATTCTATAAAAGTCACGTATATTCAGTTTGTATTCTGCTGTTAACTGTGCAAAACTGTTACCCAGTTCTCCTCTTCCATACACATCTCCTATGCATTTGTACATCTGCCTTTTTCTGGTGAGTTCCCATTTTCCAGAGTGTAGTCTGGCATGTGGGACGTGCCAGCCAGTTCATGGGATGCCGAACATTTTCATTCTCTTCAGGTTGTCATCGCTGTTAAAACACAAAGCTAGTGAAAAAGAGAAACTTTCCAGTGGCTCTGTGCAGGTTTTTTTCCCCTGATACTTTTCCTTTTGGCTTGTTAACATACCAAAGATGATTTCTGGTCCGTCCTATAGCAACAGAGATCAACCTGCAGTCTCCAGCATGCGTTCAGGTTGCTAGGCTGCTCTTTGATTCTCTGAGTTAGGCAATTCCTTGTCTTTACCGAGCTGAAAATGCAAACATTACTAAGGGTAAAAGCCATATAAACATCCCCATTTGCTCTTAAAAAACAATTTTTTCAATCATTTTGGGTTTGGAGTTCAAAATGTTATTTAGATGTTAATCATTTGAAACTGTGCTTGAGCACATAATTCAATTATGGGACCATCTTAATTATGCAGATGGTGCTTATGAGCATCTGATACAATTACAGTGGCAATTCAGCACAGATTCATTCAAAGGGCTTAGCTGAAACACATTATTATTTCAACGTGTGTGGACAAATTCACTTTTTCAGGAAATGGGTTCATGGAATACTGCTCTGCTCTGCTCGTTGCTCTCAATGGTGTGTAAACCACAAGGACTTTAACCATTCTCCTGTATTCTGTGGTGGTCCCAGGCTTGCAAGAGATTTCTTCATGTTTTTAACATATCCAGAGGGATGAAAATGGAGACTTGAGTTAATAATCCATCATCCCTCTGGGTAGCAGACGGATTTATTCCTACTTGAATTTTTAACCTCCTTTTGAATGCTGTACCACATCTGGAGGCCGTGTGTAAATCTCATCTAATCAAGCTGATAACAAAATAGGAAAACTAGTGGAATTTACTTTCACCATAAATTGGTGCAAAATAAATACCATGTAATTCTTGCTAAAGAAAGACTCAACTTTTAATATCGGCCCTTCTTTTGATGTGAGTCCCATAAAAGGAACCCTTACTATGTTTTACAGCATGGTTCAGTGTTCAAGGAAGATCACTGTTTGTGCCTCCTAGAATGTTTTTCTCATTCCCTTTGTGTTAGTTTGAAAAAAAAAAAAAAAGAAAAATTTCCTTATAACCACTTCCAACTCCATGTGAGCCCAGCCTTGTATACCTAATTACTGGTTAGATGCCATTAGGAACACTGTAGGAGTGAAGAAAGATTAAGCAAAGAATTGGAGTTTACATAGGGGAGTATCTATAGAGGGGATATTTTAAAATAGCTGAGAGTTTTGAAAGGACTATAAACTTTAATGCTTCTGGCCAAAAGTCATCCTCTAACTCACAGAAAGTAGGAGGAAAAAAAAAAATAGAGATGATTTATTCTGCTTTCTCAGTTTTTCATTCCCCCCCTCCCTTTTCTCACTGATTCTGATCAGAAATAGACCATTAATCCATCTCATGATTCACCAAGTATGGCCACATCTGTATCACCGTTGAGCACGCTACCTGTCCTCTTTAGATTTAGGTACTGCACATATATTGTGTACGTGATACACAGAATAGGTGCTGTCACCACAGAAAAACTGGGCAGTACCAGAATTCCCACTTCTAAACAGTCTGCACAAGCACTTTCCTGTTCCAAATTCCTTCCTCTGATGCTCAGAGGAGAGAGCGTGTCTCTGTGTTTGGGGCTATATATATATAGGATGGGTTTCTCTTATTTTTGGTATTTGGCTTCTATGGAAATGTCACAGATTATATTACTATGAGTCTAGTCATTGAAAATTCATGCCAGCAAAATGTGTCACAGTGCGAATTCTAATTTCCAGCATTGGGTTTATTCATCTTTTGCTGAAACTAATCAGAGAATGACTTTGAATCCTGTGTATTCCCTGCAGTTCTAGGCCAGCTTCGCTTTGAGGGTTTATTAAGTGGGATCAGTGATGGGTTAGACTTCGAGCCCACTCTTTGCACAGGAGCAAATAGCATCTGCACAACACAGCTCTGCTCTGTGTGCACTGAGGACGTGCTGGTTGTCCAGCATTCAGTTTTCTCCCTAGATAACATAGGTACTAAGCCTCTGTCATAGAAGAACCAATCCAAGCCAATGTGCATTACCTAAAACCAATATGGGACCAGTGCACAAAGACAGGGAGTAGAAACCAAAGGATTTGTGATGCCTAAATGCATGTCTGTGGGGATATTGGTCAAAATTCTAGAGCTGATTCTGCCTTCTGGTAACTTGTTAAACTGTTCTTGGTGGAAGAAAGATACTGTACAGGATTGAGAGATGCATAATGCATGAGAACCAGGAGAGAATGAAGATTGCTTTGGCTTGGACATTCAGATGGCTGTAAGAAGCAAGGAGTAACAGATGACATTGACGTTTGCCATTGAAGCAAAATCTCAGAAGTTGAATTCATGGGAGGAACTGCTCTTGTAGGCTAATATGTTACTTCTGGTGGAGTCAGTAGGAGTATGGATTAGGTGTCACATAATTATGAGTCACAGAAATACAGTTTCCAGAGGGTCATACTAGTGCTGCTTATGATTTCTTAAAATTATTCTAGCTATTAGTTCAGGGAGAAATGTAACCTCTTTTATCCATCGTTGCCTTCTATGTGACTTTCTCTTATGTAATGTCAAACTTTGTTTTCCACAACATATGAAGAAGAAATTTCAGATAAATTGATACTGACTTCTCTGTAGGCTTAAAAGGTGAATTCTGCTTAGCTGCCCTCTCATTCCAAAGCACTGCGTTCCTGTTCTCCTTGAGAAAAGGGCTCTACTCAAGTATGTGTCCATCTTTCATGTATCACAATGACCGTAGCCACGTACTGCAGTAATGAGGCTCTGCCAGAAAGACAGTAGGAGCAGAGAGCTGTAATGAACACACAACATCCCAAAGGTTTCAGCAATACAAAGGCAGGGTGCTATGCAGAGGAAGCAGCTCTGAAGTTATCTTTTGGAGCAAATGAAAAGCATCATGTGTAGCTAACAAGCATGGATTTCTTCCCCGAGAGGATGATCTGTTGTCTACGGCCAGGTTTGTGCAGTTTGTTGAAACTGGAAGCTCCCTGTGCTGTTAGAGATGTGTTTAAGGTGGTATATTTACTTGATGAGGATTGGGGGATACCTTTTCCTTTGTACCTATGAACACATTTGTCTTCTGATTTAGCGGTACTGATTTAGCCTTGTAGAAAGCCACAGTCTTTCAATATTGAGCCCTTTTAACTCACTGACAAATTAGCAAGAGTTTTGTGAGCAAGAGAACCGAGATAACAGCATATGTTCCTTGTGATAGACCATTTTCCTCAGGCTGGTAGTAATCAAAAGATGTGGGTTTTGGCTTTTGTAAGAATAGGTCATTTCCTCCCTATTTTCCTTCTAAGTCGACAATGCTGCATACGCAGATGACCATGACAATTTAAGTGTTCTTGTGTTTGATTGTCTCAGAGGGAGATCCAGCTTGGTGTTGGGGATTGCATGTATCTTTATACATGACAGAACTCTGGCTGGATAATCTAAGAGAACTTGCGCAAGTAGTGTTCAAGATTTTCTGTCTGAACTGATTCGAACTGGCTGCTGTGAAGATGTGCAAAACATTTGGTGGTCTGGGTTTGGTTTTGCTTTGTTTTTAAAGGCTGTGAAGTGCCATTGTGCTGCTTTTCCACAATTGCACAGGAATCTGGAGTGGAGTAGGTTCACAGAATTCGGAATTGTAGGACAGTGGAGGTTGGAAGGTACCGCAGGTGATCACTAGTCCATGAGACTGGTGGACCTTTACTCAAAGCAGAGTCACCTTTTCAGGTCAGAGCAGGTTGCTCATGACTCTTTGGTATTGTCATGAAAGCCTCCAACGATGGAGACTGCATAACTCCTCTGAGCAACCTGGCTCACTGCTTGCCTATACTTAGGTGTGAAGTGAACTTGCCTTTCAGTAGTTTTAGTCCAGATCCTACACTTCTCTCTTCTTGTCTGTCAGGAGAATTGTGTTTTCTTTCCTTGCCTGATCATATTAACCCCACACTCCTTATCAGAAGATGTCCAGCTTGTGGAATTTCAGTTAGACTTAAGACAGCTGCTGGTAAAAAAAATTGGAATAAAAGGGTTCTCATTGTGGACTTTGCACATGAGTGTATTCATGAAATACTAAGGTGGGGGGTATTTGCCAGTTCTATGTATATTAAGCTGAGGACTTCCTGAAATATTTTTGTAGAATTTTAAACAAAGGGATGGGGCTGAGCATACCAAAAAAATGTTTGAAGATAGCTAGCACTGTTATATGTCTGTATATTCCCCAGCTATAAGTCTACTCAGGTTGACTGGGTTTTTTTTTTTACCTTTTTAATGTAACAGGCAAATGAAGACCTTTAAACGTGGGTTGGCTTTTGTGACTGGATTAATTTTTATTTTTGTTTTTCAATTTAACCCCAAAGTTCAGTCTATCTTTATTTGATTATTACCAGACTAATAAATTATAAACATTTCCTCTCTTTTCAGGCTTCTCAATGCCAATAAGATCAACTGCCTGAGGGTAAACACGTTCCAAGGTCTGCATAATCTCAAACTGCTATCTCTTTATGACAACAAACTGCAGACCATCAGCAAGGGGCTCTTTGCACCTCTCCGATCGATCCAGACTCTGTGAGTATGCAGGCATATCAGACATGACAGCTCTCTCTCTTCCCCCCAAAGATGCTGCCTGTCTTTGCAAAGGCTTTGCCTCTGACATTAAGACAATTTGGAAGAGATCCCAGGGTAGTAGCCCCTCCTTTTCTGGCAGAAATACAAGGAGCAAGAAAAAGTAGTATTGCATAAATTCAGCACAGCAAGCTATCGATACCACCTGCCCATAGTGACATAAATGTCACAAGTGTATTAAGCTCCCAGAGTAATTCATTCATGCTGTTTGGGAAGATTATACATAAATTTGACTCTGTACAATATATGAACAGCAGATTCTATTGAAACCATCGCCTAACAGCTTTTAATAAGCTAGTCAGTTGGCATCTCTCCTTGCTGGGTCTGAGTCCTGCTGTACAGTTCGTGACTTCTGAAGGCATATTTCAGCTGACATTCCACTTCAGGGGAATGATGTGTGCTATTATTTGGTTCATTAAGAAAATCCAGTAAACATTTACTGAGAGTTTTTGAATAGGAGACATTAGGAGAAGAGGGAACAGAAGCAAAAACTGGAAGCAGAAGTGTAGAAATGACTCGGTGCTTTACGGATGGTGGTTCCATCGTAGAGCTGTGAGTAGTAAGAGAGTAAGGTAAAAAATACTCAAGGAGCCAAGGAAGAACCCCCTCACCCAGTATTGTATATATGAGTTTATCTGTGTGTGCATATATAGATCTAAGGCTTTGTGTGTTAATGTAATATAGAAGTAGATGCATTTCCAGTATTAAAATACATATGTACATATATGTACACATACTGGAATATATATGCATGTTATAGGTTTATATACATACACATCCTATGGTACTGGAAATGTATATCTACAAATAAACATATATATTTTAATACTGGAAATGCATTGACAAAATTAGTTGTATAATTTAGGATTTTTAAAAAAAATTCATACAAAAATGAACTAACAGGGATGGTTTCTAGCAGTGGGGTACCTGCTACCTCCTCAGGCAGCCACAAACACAACCTTAACTTCCACCAGATTATCTGGCCAGTATGTATTGCTGCAAACCATTAAGGCATTGGAATAATCATGTACAACCCCCTCCCAGTCCTGCCCCCAGCCCCTGCTGTGCTTTCTTCTTCTGCAGCATGCTATATATGTACATAGATACATATGTAAATGGGAGCAGCAGAGAAGGTATTTTCACTTACCAAGGTATGTAAGATTTGACAAGTTAAACAACAGGCAACACCCTTAAGGTATAAAAATGCCTTCTTGGTTTCCATGGTGTTTTATTTGCATTCCTGGTGGCTGTTACTCCAACAATGGACTTGTTGCTTCACACCAAGACACTTTTTCATGCAATGTTTTGATTCATTCTCCCATTTTTAACAGTCCAAGTGATTGCCGTTTTCTGCCTTTTTTTTCTAGAGCTACAAAACCAGTCCCATATCTTGACTCTGTATGCTTATTTGCTCTTTGAACCTTTCATACCAGGAATGGCTCTACTGCAACAGTAATCTTTAGTTTCTTCAGGCACTTTCTGCTATGTATGCACTCCTCAACAGCCCTTGCCCTCTTTCTATTTTGTACTTATTCTGCTAAGTGACAGTTCATAAATATAACTGCAAACAGAAAAGAAGTTTCCACAGGTGGAAAAAAACCCACCCTAACAGAGCAGAGTGCTTGAGAGGTTATATCTTTACACCTCTATCCAAACCAAATTTAAACATCTGTCTTATTTTAAACTGTCTTTGCAGTTATTGGAGAGCCATGTCCTGCTCCCTTGGAAGTCCGAGGGACTGGTGCAAGTTAACTGAGATCAGAATCAGGCTCTGTGAAAGACCTGATACAGTGCTCAACCCTGTTAGGCAGGATGAATCATAACAGCAGCAGAGAAATGCTGTTTTTCTCCATGATACTGCAGCAGATTTCTATTATCGAAGTCTAAATATCCTGGTAAAACTGATGTTATAACACCTATTCCCAATTGTATGGGAAATAGGCTGTGCCACTTTTGGTGAGGGATGGAGTCAAGTTCTACCTGCATAAACAGTTCAGTCTCAAAAGTAAAAATTCTCGCTGCAGGAAGAAGCCCATATAAAGGGAACTCTGTGACATGTGATTAGTATATGCAAATATCAATTTCACTGTTGAGAAAAGACCTCTGGATCACTTCTAGCTTTCCCCACAGATCCAAGGCACTTCACTAATTCCTATCTTGATCCCTAGGAAACTGAGCTTCCCGATGACATTTCTTTTCAGCCAGGATACAAAATGATCTTCGGGTCAGGTGCATCTAAAAAAGTGCCTTTCTCTCAAAAGGCAGCTCTTGGGAGAAAGCATTGGACTTTGTAGACAGGAGGTCTGTGTCCTTTAAAGCAGACTTTGCTATCTTAATTTTTGCTTCCTCTGTGAAAGGACTTGCAGCAGGCTTAATGAGCTCCGAAATGTGATAGCTCAGAGAATTCTCCCATTCATGTGCAGCTCTGTGTGGTTTCCGCCAGGCCTGGGTTTTTGGAAGCTTATTCAATTACTCCACTCTTCAGGTTTGCGTTTGTGAAAAACAGTGATGGAGTACAGTGTCACAGGTCACTTCTGATTAAACATCCCATCCTTCTCGCAGACATTTAGCTCAGAATCCATTTGTGTGCGACTGCCATTTGAAGTGGCTGGCTGATTACCTGCAGGATAATCCGATAGAAACCAGCGGCGCTCGATGCAGCAATCCGCGTCGCCTTGCCAACAAACGAATCAGCCAGATCAAGAGCAAGAAGTTCCGCTGCTCAGGTAATTCATTTATCCAGGCTGTACTGCACTTTCAGTTCAGAAATAAGCAGGTCCAGAGAGCCTACTAATCGAATCTGCAGGACAGTGTTTGCTATAATGGATATTATGGAGCATCTTTGAAAATTAAATTTGGAAAATTCAGTTAGTTCTCCAGAAAGCCAATTAGCTTATGGATTTAAAAAAAAAAAGGGGGGAGGGAGGGGAGAATAGACAGTCTTATACCTGTCTTCTGTGCGTCTCTGAAAAACAAAGAAAAGAAAAAAGAAAAGCTCGTGTCATTTAATTTTTAAAGAATTACTGGGTTATAAAATGTCTAAGAAAAACAATGATGATGTATATTAATCCATGTGGCAAATGTCATATTTTCACGGGGTGGAAGGTGGATTGGTTGTCATTTGTATTCAGGCAGAACTCCTATTGACCTTAATGAGAGCTGAGCTCAAGTGAGTTCTCAGACCTAAAAGGCTGAGAACAGCATGAGTGAGATTTTTATACAACTGGCGATGGGCATTTCTGACCTAGGATGTGATGTGAGTGAAGCTGGGGCTGAGGATGGCATCGATTCACATACTTTCATAGATGATTTTATATATATATCCATAAGTAACATGCACTAATTCGAGTAAAACTGCCATGAAAGTTGGTCGGATTTTTTTTACCGTCTGCGTGTTAGTAAGTTGCGAATCAAAACTTGCATCAGGCAATGATTTTGTGTTGTGAACTAGCTGGAAAAATATTTCCACCTAAATATAACCTCTGAAGCAACATAAACACCTTTTTCTGGACCCTATCCATTCTTTATTTATGGTCCAGCTATCAGTAAAAGGACATTTATTGCATTATACAGCACAACTCAGCAGAGTGCTTCTTCATGTGTTTTTTCTATTGTTTTTATCTATTTTAGATTACTGCATTTTTGTATGCTGTGAAGGCAAGCAGGTTTCAGTGAGCAAGTCTGTTAGTGTGTACTGAGAAGAAAAATAGAAAAATGACTGTTATTGATGGAGTACCTTGCAGTGTTTTCTGTAAAAATTATGATTTTTGTCTTTCTCCTGAAAAACAAACAAACAAAACCTAAACAAAACAACAACAAAACCACACAAACAAATAAACAAATGAAAAACAACAAACAAAAATTAAAACCAACCAAACCACAAACCAACAACCAACCAGTCCCAAACCTTAAAAAACTATGATCAGCTGTGTTCCTGGTGGCAAAAGATGAATGACTCTAGATGTGGATGCAGCATGACACTGAATGGCAGCAGCCCAGAAGCCATTGTGTTTTGTGTGCCTCTGTGAGCAGTGTGCTGAGCTAAACCTTCTCTTTATGGGGGAAATAAAATAAAGATAACTTCATTTGCAGTCCGGTTTTCTTGGGCATGCTTGTTTAAAGCCTTCAATCACTTGTGGCTCAGCCACAAAATATATAACCAGACCTGAAATGATGACATACTTTTATCTAGGTTGTTGGATTGTGTCCATCATAGTAACAAGATAATTAGTCAGTAATATTTGTATTTAAAGAAACTGGACATGAAAATGCATAAATATAATTTAGAAAGGCAAGTAGACTGCAGAAACAGATCAGTATAAACCTGTACCCAATTTGCCATTGTTATTTTCTTCTGCTTTTATTAATAGGATAGAGAAATTAATGTTATGTATGTGCATGCACGCCTTGAACAATGGCACAGGCTATTGGATAAGGCAAACACCATCTGATATCGTTTATGAAAGGTCATAGCTAAGAAGAGCAACAATGCAGAACACAGTACCTGGTGATGTTGAGAATAATATGGTGTGTGAGTTCTTATCGTGGGGGTCCTTTCCTTGAGGCATTAGGCTGATTTTTCCTTGGTCTATGCTTCTACGAGTGGATCAAAACCACATGGAAAAGACATAAACCTGACTTATGAAGGAGGAGAGCAGGGATTGTACCGCTTCAGAACAAAGATTTCAGCTGGATGAAAGCTAATTCTATTCAAAAGCTCAATAGAGAAGATATCCTTGCCTGTAGAGTTTCCAGATGGTGCTGAGATACATTGAACTCGACTCACTGTCTGCTCACATGAGACAGAGGGAATGTCAAATGATTTAGAAGAATCTTAGTTTGTAAATCAATCCAGAGAACAGACATCCTTGGCACCTGTTCTGCTCAAGTTGTCCCTTTGAATCATGGCTGCTTCAGACTTGGCATTTAGTAGGAATTTTCCAGGTTTTCATTTTGAGGAATATGTTTCATCCCAGGATTTAGTGCAGCACGTCTCTGTGCAGAAAAGTCCACGAGGTATGAATCTTCATCATTCAAAGTCAGACTGCTGAGCAGTGCTTTGTGTTATCCAGGGATGAGCCTGCACAATCCCACTGAGATGGCAATGCTTAGGAAACCTGTCAGTGTCCTTTCTGGCTGTGGGATTTGCACTGTCTAGTTTTTACTCAGTGTATGAGGAAAAAAAAGTTATTTTAAATCCTTTTGTAAACACGCATCTCTTTTCTCAAAGGTTTCTTGCTTCAGAACCCTGCCATTTTAATGTAGTTTAATACGATTAGTATATGTCAGTGGTCATAAAGATGGTTTTGTGGGGGAAAATGCAGAGAATATGAAGGGTTGGTTAAAGAAGCAACGTGAGGGATTTTATTCTGATCTGGTCTTTGACCTTTGAGAAGCAATGAGAATGCACAGAAATTGTGAGCTCTTTTGGGAGTAGGTACTTGGCCGGTGTCAGGATCCCACCCCTGAATAGTTAAACTTGGGTGAGCTTAATACTTGGACATCAGGAAAAGGACCGGTTTTGAAGTCATAAAAGTCTGAGGTTGTCCTGAAACGATCTGTGTGTTTTCCACATTCATCTGGATTCTACAAAGTATCATAAAGGGAACTGTCAGGAAGGACCTGGCATGAGAGAGGGGAAAAAAAAAAGTGATTATTTGGTAAATTAAAAGAAAGGGTGCTTTTTGTACAAGAATAGGAGAGAGGGGCGGTTAGCAGGAATGGGGAAGGGAAGCTGATATGTTTTAAGTTTCATCAGTCTGCAATGGTAGAGGAACATTGAGAGGGTAATGTCAAGAAGACACATTCAGAGATGCAAATAGGCTAAAGAGAGCTGTGTTTGATTAATTAAATGAAACAGTGAAGACAAAATTATGCAACATAATAAAAAAAAAAAAAGAAATTTAAAAACAATGAAGTCTAGAAAACTTTGTTCTGCATATTGCTCCCATCAGTATTTATTCCAGCTCCCACCATCCTTTTAGTTAGTATTTACCAAGAAGAACTTGCTGCCTTCTTTTAATTCATCATCAAGGCACTTTTCCCAGATGCTATTTCCTCCCTGAACCAAACAACTCAATCTTTCACTGATAATGATGAACCAACATCTGCGAAGGTTATAGAGTGGACATAGCAAGGAGATTCTGTGCAACAGGTAGATAATGTGCATAATTCTTTTTAAAAGGAGAATTGGAAGCATTATAGCATGAAAGGAAGGAACAGCAGGGAAAGGGGCATCTTTTTGCCTGGGGCTGAGAGACACTCAAAGCTGTTGAATATACTATCAAATATGTTTAAGCCTCAGACTGCAAAAGATACCATTTCCTGCATTTTTCTGCCTTCCATTTAATGTGATGCACCAAAATAATAATAAACCTCCCCTTTGCTCAATTCTTTCCCCACAGCTAGAGAATCTGAGAATAAAAAAGGTTCTCCTTGAAAGAGAAACTGGAGGAACAGGCTCTGATGAATTCTTTCTTCTGTTTAGAAAAGGGAAACACTGACTTTTTTCAGGGGCAACAGTGAATTTTGATGATCATTTTCTTTTTGGCTGCTTCTGCCCATTATAACCACTGAAGGATCCAGTGGTACTTGCCAGCCTTAGGTCACTGGAGGCTCCCTTTCTTAGTAGGAATAGTAGGAAAAAAGCACAACAAAAATCTTCTGCTCAGTAGCATTTGATTAGGTTCGCTACACAGCAGTTTTGTTTTCTAAAGCAGCACTGGGCTTTAGGAGGAAGGGGAATGAATGTGTGAGCAGATTGTGTTGTCTCTGTGGTAGCTTATTGTCACTTCAAGAGTTGGCAGGATCCCTGATTGCTGTGTGACACTGTGTATGCAATAGCTTTTGCAGAGAGCTGCCCTTGTATTCAGCTGTATATCTACCCCCCCTCGATACGTTTGCATTTTTCAGTATATTGTGTATTTCAATAGCAATGAAAGTTCCACCTGCTGGACTGACACAAACCATTTCTGATCATGATCAAAGGGTGTGTATATCTGTGAGCAACACATGGTGAAAGCCTTTTATCTTCTAAATCTTAGAAATTTGGGTTCTAATTGAAAAACTGAAGAAAGCCTGTCCTCCCAACTCCTCTTGCATGGGGGTATATGCTGTATCTAATGGACTCGAATTAGTTACTTCAGTTCCAGATAGTGCTGTACAGGTCAAAAGCACAGGGAGTAATAGGAGGACAATGAATCATCTGCCAATACAGTTCTTTCCTTTCTGGACACCACTTCATGTAAACCCAACCCGAATCAAAGTCAGCCGCTGTGGTACACGTGGTTCCAAAGCTTGCATACGTAGGGCTAGTGTCATATCTCGTGTCATCCCCTGTTATTAGATAGTAATGTAGCTGCTGTTTATTCACTCAGGATTTTCAAAGGTATTTGTTAAAAGCTCTTCTTACTGATTGCAGTTTTCCTCCTAATGCTTTCTGTGTGTTTTGCAGTCTCTGTCTGCATTCATATTCACCTTTCTTGGGTTACCTGTCTACTTTGGAAGAGAGTTCCTATTTCTTGTGATCACCTGTCATTTCTATTGCTCCTCTCTGTGTTGTTTTAGCCTTAGAAGCATAGAACTGCGATGGACAGAGTGTATCCCTTCAGGAGAACACAGCCTGCACATCAGGGCTTTTTGTCCAGTCCCTACAGCAGTTCACATCTTTCCTGTCCCTTGGTGTTCTCCAAGGTTATCCTTTTCTCTGCTCCTACTGACATGTAAAGACTATTTAAGGTCTTTCAGCTCTCAAAATGAAAGGTTTCATGTATTGTTACTCCTCAGTGTTTAGAAGTTATGAAAAGCAAGCGATTTGATCCAGATCTTTACATAATTTACCTGATCAAAACACATTCCTATTGTTCCCATAATTAACCAGTCCTGCTGTGGCAGGGGGGGTTGGACTAGATGATCTTCAGAGATCCCTTCCAACCCCTTCCATACTGTGAGTTAGGTGAAAAACTTCACAAATTCTTTCCATTTTTATTAAGCAAATAGTCACTTATAGACTATGTGTTCGTGTTCCTGCCCTTATCTTTTTCTGTGTTATGCAAAGCACTGCTCTCCACCTGCCCTTAGTGTGCTGGTCTCCATCAGCTTCTGCCCAAGCAGGCTCCAAGCCCTGAGAGCCTGTAGATCTGTTGATGGGGGAGGCTTGGCAGTCCTGCATGGGTCATGTAGGTGGGAAATCTTGTCTGAGGCCAAGCTCACCAGGGCTGGAGAGGCCTGAGGGAAAGGAGTATGAAACATCACCTGTGGTAGGGACAACTGGAAAAGCAACTGCATTCAGATTTCTTTCTGTGTTTGGGTTTTTGTGTGTGTGTGTGTGTGTGTGTGTGTGTGTTTTGATTTTATTCAGGTAAATGTTGTGCGTTCTGCTTGGCCCCAAATAAGAAACAAAGGCTCAAGTGCTTCAGAATCTCTCTGAAATAGTGAAACTGAGGATATATATTTGTTATGTGTAATAACAACTCTAATGGAAGGTTGTTTAACAGCACCAAATCACCTGCAGATTAAATCCTGGACCAAGTTAGTGATTATGAACATGTAGTGTTCAGTGTACACTGAAACTGAGTGTATCTGGGCTGTGGTTTGCAGGAAATTTTTCCCAAGTTGAGGTCACTAGAGAACACAACACAGCTTTTATGACTAATAGTAATGGAGCTAAATTCCCTTGTCCTGTAGAAATGTTGTGGTTGAAAAAGTAATTTGGTTATGCTGTGTACTGATTATAGCCCTTCTTTTTCTGTAAATCTCTGATAGCAATTCAGATAGATCTTCATGTTAATATCTGCGTCAGTTACTCTAAGCTTTCACTAGCTCATGATAAACACTGTGGTGAAGGCTTCCTGCGCTGCAGTAGGGGGAAAGTAGGCAGAATGGGAATTCTTTTACTCAGGGAAGCATAAGCATAACATAGAGCACGTGGGCTTGTTTGGCCAATAGTGTAGTTCTTAATAAGAAAGAAAATTGACACGTCCCAGTTAAAAAGTTTATTTTAAGGCTGTGCCTCATTTTACTTTAAGTAGTCTTCAAAAAAACCGAAACATCTGAACTGCTTTATCACCAGCCACCATCCTTACTTACAATTCCAATAAAGAGGCAATGAAGAGAGGGAGAGTGGATGTTGAGTCACATCCGTGTCACTTAGGCATCCTAACAATATCATTGTCCTAGATTGTCCACATAGGTAGAGTGAGATCTGCATTGTCCTCTGGAGGTGTCTTCATCGGCTATGGCAGAGAGCTGAGTGGTTACTCTTGGAATTCAGATACCTCAAAAAGCTAAGGTGGGACAAAGTTTGTTCTCTTCTCTCACATTGCGCTTGCCTGTGCTGGGATGAAGCTGAGCAACACCAGAGATGCAAAGTTAGCACTTTTTTGTATGTATTATGGTCACTCAGATAGGATAATCGGAGAGTCATCGGAATGAAGAGAACCAGTCAGCTAAAACCAGTGCAAGAATGGTTGAGCCTGCAGTTGGACAATAAATTTTCATCTCACTGTCACGGGACTGCAGCAGCCTCCTGAGGTGTTACAGCTTGATGGGACAGTTAAAAATAGAGTCCTATATTCAAATTCTTAGCAAACTGCAGTTTCCATGAGTGATAAACAAAGAGATCTTGGAATACAAGAGATGAATTAATGCTAAGAGCAGAGGTGTATCTAAAGGGTGGGGGGTTTTCATGAAAACTGACAAATATCTGAAGATATAATCATTGCTTTTTCAGCTTTTTCTTTTAATTACAAACATTTCTGCAGATTAATCTTCTGTACATGTAAAGGCTTATGGAATTATTTTAATGTGTCATTTACCAAGTAGTGTGCTTCCCTGATTTTCTGTTAATATTCCATTTGTCAAAAACAAAACAAAACAAAAAACAACCAACCAAACAAAAAACACCAAAGCAAAACACCCTCCAAAACCAAAATCAACCACTAAAAACACCACCAAGAGGAGGCTGTGTTCCTACACATTTTTTTTTTGCAGTAGTCTGCAAGAAGCAGAAAGGGCAGAATGTGCCTGTGGAGTATTTTGCCTCTCCTGTATTCTGGGGATATAAATTAGGGTCTTGGCAGACTTCTCTTGGTGTGCTGGTACCTCTTGTTCATTGCAGTTGATTAGCTTAGGCAGTTATTGTAAGCAGTGTTTAATTAGTGCAGCGGAGGAACAGAGACTTGTTCAAAATATTCTCGAGGGGGTTTTCAGGAAGACATTTGCAGGGCTCTGACTGCATTTCTTTTCACTACAACTAAAAGAGTTCACTGACACAGAAGTTACAGAGTTTATTACAGATATTCCACTTAATACTGAAAATCCATATATAATATAAAAGTCTCTGGAAGATATGAACTATTACTTCTGTGGGTGAATTTATTTGAAGAGCCCATGCCAGAATTGCTGCATTATCAAGCCAGTGTAGGAATAAGGATATAGAACTCTGCATCCTTCTTCACTAGAGCCGTACAAAATCATTGGCAGGAATGCTCCTCATAGGTATAATTGCTAAATAAATGAGGTGTGGATTCCAGGCTTACACGTACTTTGAATGAATCCTGGAAGAAAATTAATGCCCCTCTGTGCCTTGTTGCATGAGTGACAATAAAAAAGAAATAATCTAATTTTTATATCAGTTAGGACTCTGGCTAGCTTGGCAGCTTGTGGGGATTGAAGCCTTATTGTGCTGCTTTCCCCCCGCAAGGCTGCTTTAGTTTCCTTTGTAGGTGTAAAGACAGGCAGTAAATCGCATTGTGTTCCTTGCATTGCTGTATGCAAACCCACAGTATGAGGTGACCAAGTTAACACTGTACTTATTTTCTGGAGTTCCCAAGTAATTGTGTGTTGACTTTCTGCATAATAATGCTGGTTCATAGCACAATGGTGAAGCAGAGCTCCTTGCTGTATTATCTGTCATCTCTCCTCAAGTACTTGCATTGTTCTCTATGAGGGCAATGAATAATCTGCTTGGTGCTGACTTTGTTCTTTGGGCAATGCAAACCCCTTACTAAGGAAAGTGATATTTTTTTTTTAAAAAGCACAAGTATTGACCTTCACTGAAGTCCAGCAAAATGTTCTGAGCAGTTGCAGAGGACAGCCACTTCCTCCTCTCTCATTTGTGAAGCCTACAAGAACATTTGCATTGTGACCTTCGGAAGCATTCTCCACTGGCATAGCTCAATGGGAGTTTTATTTCAGTGGGAGCAGTCAAACCAAAACTGAATGCTCTACATTATGTATCAAAGTTGCAGGAATGAGTTACAAGATGGAATGCTGTTTGAAATAATCCAGGATGTGGGGAAGAGGGAACACTTCCATCAGCAAATGATGTACAAACCCCAACAAATACTATGCCAGGAAACAAAATAACAAAATGCACCCGTTTTACCTTGATATGTCTGTAGGGGCACGTGACTGCTACCTTGCTGTGAAGTGCAGGTGAAAGAAAGAAAGAAATATAAGCAGTGGTAATTACAAATTGTCGTTTCACCAGCATGAAGGACCATTGGGAGCTGAAATCAGGCTCAAGGGGAGTTTGGAGAGCATTTAATACCAGAGCTTGGCCAACAGCTCAGAATCTACTATTATTAATATGAGCTGCAGTATTTGTAAGATTGCATTTAAATAAATAGAGCAAATCACAATGGTATTTATACTGAAAGGAGACACCAGGAGAGAACAAGTAGGCAATGAAGAGCAGCCTAGTTTGGGTACTCTGTGGTGGAAGTTGCAAACCCTTCCCAAGGGAGCTGGTTGCAGTCCTTTGGTAGTGTTTTGTGTCGTGTTAGTTCTGTCTGAATTCGCCTGGGCTCTGTCCGTGTACACTAACCCCAATTGTGCTCCAGGGCGTTCCTGCAGTTATAGCATACAGGATGACCTCTTGTGTCCAGCACCTTTTTGCATGAGTGGAGTGGAGAGCAGCTCTCCGTGAACCTTCAGCTTGTGCTTCTCCATGCTGCTTCCTCTCAACGCTCTTCTCTCTTTGGCGCTGCCTAACTCTGACTCTGGCTGTTCATGGGGTTTTCCTTTGTGCTTGATCTAACCATGTGGTAGAACAATACAAATTGAACATGGTTCTGTCAAGCACCATGGAAGGCTGCATACTCCCTGCCGCATGGCATGCTGGGATACTTCTGCTGTTTTCAGAAGCATCAAAAGGTGAGAGATTCCCCTTTTCTCACAGGAAAAATGGAAAAAGGTGAAGTGTTGCTAAACCAGATTCCCGGGCGCTGCAGTGGGGAGCCCTGGTGATGTTTGCGACAGACTTCCCAGAGGGCTTGCATGCAAAATAACCATTTCTAAGTAATTAATCTGTTTAATTGCTCCTATAATGAAGAAGTTAGGCATCTTGTTGATTAATATGATTCAAGGATGATTCCAGCTGTACCTACAGAGATGAAGAATAATTTTTGTCTTCCTACCTTATAAATAACGTAAGCTACACCCCTCTATTTGAGCTGGCCAGCGAGTCCTACTTGAGGTACCTATTATAACTATTATGTAGCAGAGAGCTGAGTCAGCATACCCACATGGGTCATTTTAGCTTTGACAGCTTTGATAAGATCTTTAACATATTTCTGCCTATCTAAAGTAGAGGTAATTACACCTATTCATAAAAGACTTCTTATATGGAAATACTGCCTCATCTTGCAGGTTTGTAACATATCTGTGGTGGACCCATGAGAAGGACACCTGAGATTCTTAGATTTTATCTGTAATTACTGATAAGAATACTGACAATGTGAAATTATGACAAACAATGTGGCTTTTTTTTTTTTTTTCCTAAAAATCTATGCGAATTGTGATCTGGGGGTTACATGAAGAAGTGAGCGTCAGGATTCCTGGCGTTTTGTCTAAGTTTTAGATCAAGTGATCTCTGTGACTATATTTTTGTTGCTAAATGTGAGGCAGCTGGATCCATCTTTTCTAGAATATCAGGTTGGTATTCAAGCCCTTGTTGAGACAGCTTGCTTTTTTTTCTGGAACAGATCATCTGACACTCCTTTTAAGTCCTTTGGGCAAAGCTAAGTTTTAAAAACTGAAATCAGGTTTGCTAAATAATGCTTAAAAAGAAGAATAGGATGCAATGGTATTTGTCTCTGTTGCTTTATTTCCC
The DNA here is from genome assembly GCA_027560015.1 of Chloroceryle amazona. Classification (NCBI taxonomy): domain Eukaryota; kingdom Metazoa; phylum Chordata; class Aves; order Coraciiformes; family Cerylidae; genus Chloroceryle; species Chloroceryle amazona. Next base: position 109,926 of record JANHFX010026498.1, on the reverse strand, counting down.
CATGTGTGAATTAGAAAGACACCTAAAATTTTTGAGTACTTCAAAATGTGCTGTTTCTTCATCTTTGGTAGAATGTTTGGTAGAATGGGCAAGTGTGTTTGTTTCATGATAGAGAGGAATTGCAATGCCCTGGTACCTGGTAGTGGTGCCACATAAGTTGTGAAATGAAAATGTTGTCAGAGCAACTAGCAGCTTGGATAAACGCAGTTGCCCTCAGTTAAACGCTGTTGCCTTAACAAACTTAATTCTTTTTAATTTTGGAAACTACTAGAAACTCCCAGGTCATGTTTTACATCCAGCCAAGCATCAGAGAGTTCTCAGCTACAGTGCACACGTAATTTCAGGTATAATAAAATGGCCAAATGGCTGGTCTGGAATAGTAGAATGAAGCCAGGTGTTTCTTCAGTGCCTGTCCTGCATCTCCTTCTCATGGCTCTCCGCAGGTGATTTTACAGTGTGCAAGAAGTACTACGTGCCTGTGATAGTTAACTGTGCTTCCTGAATCCTGTCATGGTCACGCAGAGCCCTGCAGCACTGCACTGATAAAGCCCTACGTGTAGAAGTGGATATACACATTTAAATTGTTCTGCAAGCAGATGGCTGAATTTCGCATTAGTATCCCAGATGGGAATATCCTAATAGAGCAGCCACCTGTCCAAGTATCTCAAGGCTCAGGTTAAATAGTAAATTTTATCTAGTCTTTGGCAGGTGATTCCTGCTGCCTCGCGGTCCAACAGACCACTGAGTATTTGCTGAGCATATACATGCTATTGATTACTTTTGACCTGGTGCTTCCCTGGGTAACTCTTATTTAAACTCATTTAGAAGGAGAAAAGAAAAAAAAAAAGTATAATTAAAGGAAAAAAGAGAGAAAGATGAAAAGGAAAATCTGAAGGCAATTGTTTGCTCCCTTCCTCTCCTGCTGAGGTGAGATGAGAGGGCTTTCCCCTCTTGCAAGCTTGGAGGCAGTGGACCCATGCCTAGGCAGGATCAACTTCTTACAGCTGATGCAGTATGGAAAGTTGTGTGCCAAAGTTGTATGCCATCAAGAGAGAAAGACTGCTAAGTCAAAATGTGGTAAATATTCTTGGTTTACTTTGCCAGAAAGCTTGAAAGAAAAAAAAGAAAAACAAACAACTGACTTTCACCCTCTAATGTTATGTAACCCTTTTTCTCTTTCATAAAGCATTCCACTTGCTTTCCCACCCTTCCTTCCTTTTTTCCCGAATGAAGATGAATCTTGTATCCATCGGTAGTCTAAAATTTATATGTAATAAATTTTTACCCTGTGCAACTTGATGACGATTGTGATTATTCTTACAACCACAGCTTCTGCAATAACAATCAGATGTGCTTCTTCAAGGGTTAATTTGGGGATTTCAGAGACACTTTCTGCTCACTGAAAAATTTTGGTGGGACTTTCAAGGCATGCTGTAATTGTAGCAGTTTTACTAAATAACTGCTCATCTCTGGCATTATTTCCAAAGGATCATAAACAAGCAAATGTACTGTCTTGTATACCTAAGAAAGAATAACTGTATGTTCTTGTAATCAAGCCATAATATGCTCATCACTTGACATTTTAGCCTGACTACAAAGCCAGGAATTTTTAAGACTGGAAATCAAATGGGGTATTTTGAAAGGATAAGAGTTTAAATGGTGGTGGTGTGGAGAAAGGCTTAGACTGTATTTTTATAATACTTTAAAATGCCCAGTGGTCCTAATATTTTAAGTGCTGTGCTGTCAAGCTAAAGAACAGTAGCACAGTTACACTTTAGATGTATAATTTACAATAAGCATGATAGCCTGCAAAGTGTTTGGCACCACAGAAGCGGTAACGTACCAAGCTGTCTGTGATGTTTCTCATAATCTAGTTCAGAATTGCAGAACTAAACCCAAGTGTGTCTGTGAAATCAAAATGTTAGATTGCCTGCAGAATTGCTTGCTTTCAGTGCATCACCCCGTGGAGGTAATGTGCAACATAAATTAAAATAATAGTGAGTTTACGTGACTTCTTTTTTCTTACAGAAAATAGTATGCGGTCATAAAATGAGCGGTGGTGTATTTATCAGTCTGGGAAGGGGAAGCAGGTGATGAATGTCATCAAGTCTCTAAAAGCAAATTTCAGCTCAGCTTTAAGTTTTTATTGATGTTCTCAGGTTCTTAGAAATGGAACTTGCTCAGATCTTTCCTGAGAAAGCCTTGCAGTTGACTTTTAAAACTCTGGACGAGTTAAAAAGTACTTCTCTGTAGTTACAATCACTGGACATTACCCAAGGTTCCTGAGACAATTCTGGTGCTTCCATTATGAAATATGGAGTGAGTGGGCAGGTATTGCATGGTGGGGTCTTGGCAACGCATTGCTTACATACATATTTATACTCCTGCTTCCTTGAAGCACAGAGATCAAGTTTCCAACCTGCTGTTATGAAAAGAATAAAACCAAACCTGAAAAGGACTGATTAGTTCACCGAGCCTAATTGGAAAGGCATTTCATTAGAACGGGTCAAAAACCTAGTCAAAGAGGTCTGGCAGTCGTGGTATAATGGCACATTAGGGAGTGCTTCTCACTAAGTATGGTCTACCTGTTTCTTAATTAAAATGAAAATGATTTAAAGTGCTATTACTTTCCTTTGCTGTTTGTTTAACCGAGTTAATAAAGGTATCTTATTGTTGGAAAATTGACAAGGTTCTCTCATAAAAAGTTGCCCTCTAAAACAATGTTAATAGCTGAGGTCTGAAAATTTGGGGGGTTTTAAATGGTATCTTTAAAAACCTTTGTCATTTGAATGCACCGAGATGGATCTTGCTTTCCTCATGTCCCTTTTCCTTGTTGCTGAGCTAAGTTCCAAATGCAAAAAAGTGACTTTGCTAGAGCTCATTTGGAGGAGATTCCAACCTAATTAGACGTGCTTCAAAAAATACCTTAACAGGTAGGCTTGTTAGACAAGGAATTAATCTATCAAGGGAAGAATGAAGAAACAGAGGCTAGTCCCAGGAGTAATTTCAAAAGCTGCTGTACAGAAATGTTTGGCAAGAATTAAAATCATGTGCAGGAGCTGGGAGCTGACAGGAGGCGATGTTGAGAATGGATTCCATAAAATATGTGATTGCTGCAGTTACCAGAAACTGTTTGCTGGAGTATATTTCCCTTTTTTTGCAGGGTCAGAGGATTACAGAAGTAAATTCACTGGGAAGTGTTTCATGGATCTTGTCTGTCCTGAGAAGTGTCGCTGCGAGGGAACAATTGTAGACTGCTCTAACCAAAAACTCACCCGCTTACCCAGCCACCTTCCTGAGTACACCACTGATCTGTAAGTGCTGGCTCTCCGAGATGTGCTCAGCAGGGCATGTTGGTTTTCCTAGTTTTTTAAGGCTGAAAAAGGGACTCGGACCAGTTCAAGGCACCTCCTACTTTAATCGCTGTGTGAAAAAGGGGAAGTTAATTTCATTTCAAAGGAGCACCACAGCTCTCTCATTTCCTTTGCATTGCTGCCAACTGTGGGGAACAGAAAGGAGCTGTGGCCCTGTGCATCAGCTGCCTCTCTGGGTCTTCTTGAAGTGGTGGCATGTTAGGAAGCCCGAGCTGTGTGGTCCCTCACCATTCTACCTTTGAGGACTTTGTCTTTGCATCTGGTCATTCTAGTTTAAGACACAGATTAACCCTTTTGAGTGAAATCTGTCATCAGGAGCTCATTCCATCTCAGCGGTGCCTGCTACTTGGGTGAAATGTCTCTCATTAAAACTAATGTAGTATTAAGCTATAAGTG